>APFE030981447.1:0-17765 GCA_000404065.3 Pinus taeda
AACAGTTAGTTTATATTCAGGTTGTTATTTCAATTTTGCAATTAGTTTCAAAGCTTAAAAAAAACCACAAAACAAAACAAAAACAATTCTTTCATGCCTCATAGGAATAGGGATAACTTAGGAAAATTTCTACCAAATACCCCCACCACTTCAAACAACCAACCTTACCTCTTCTTCGATGGATATGAATTGGAGGACCCCTTAGGTGAACAAATAGAGATTTTTCAAGAGCCTACAGGGGGAGAAGAAGAAGGAGAATCCATTCCAACTAGCCTAATGGTTGAAAATGGAATGACAGTGGATATAAAGAAAAACTTGAGGCTGATTTTCCCATCAAAGAAACTAATGGGGATACCAAGATGAAAAACATAAGCCCCTCTACTCTTCCTAATTTCCATGGTCTAATCTCAGAAGATCCAGATACTTTCCTGTTTGAGTTTGTTGTCATATGCAAAACTTATAATTACACCACTGATGAGTAGAAGTTTAAATTATTTCCATCCACTCTCAAGGATGCAACATTGTGCTGGTTCATGGGTTTACCTAGTGTTGGGCATGGGATTGCCTACAACATGTTTTGGGGCTCAAAGCCCAAGTTTTGGTCAATTGTACTGTAAGAATCCATGAATTGTGGGCACGGAGTGCGAAGTCTAAGATGAGTCATAGGGTTTTCCACCCTAAAATATTGTAATTTAAGGTAAAGCTGTGTCGGCCTACCCATGGTCCATGGACCATGGGATTGTATAAATACAGTGAGGCTCTAAGTGTAAAAATAGGGAGAAACGAGAGGAATAATAGAATAGCGAAGGCATGGTTTGAAATTAGAGTGAATCTAAAGTATATTGGGTCATTATAGTAGGTGGAGGCTCTGTAGCTGAGCGCACAGAGTCCTAGAAGAGTCCGCAGCTGAGTGTGTAGACCCCTACAACTGAGTGCGCAAGATGGAGTTGGCTTTGTAATTGAGATTGAAAGTTAATAAAGAGAAGTTTACTTTTTGCATATATTCACGAATCTGTATTTTACTGTTACACATTACTTTTACTCAGTTTACTTAATGCACACCATTGATAATTACTTGTATGAATGTTTATATATGAAATTAATATAAGTAATTAGCTAACATAACCTAATTAAGGAAGACTTGGGTAAATAACACCGGTTGCGCTACAGCTAGAACTACACAAAGATGATATTACAGGGTGTGTGGTTCTTGGTGGTGCGCGTAGCGTAGTAAGTGTGAAGGTTGGTCCATGTCCAAATCATGTCATATCAGACATTCCCAAGGTCTGGAAACCTGGTTCTATCACCCTCCCATACTACTTCAGGTGAGACCTCATTCCACACTCCAAAGACTGTTGCCGAAAGGGCTAGTAGTACCAGGATTTTCTTGGCTAAATCACTTCTAAACTTGGGTCACACCCCACTAAGCCAACAAATGGTTCTATTGCCGGGACCAAGATTTGCATAAGGGATGTCTGATGTAGTGCCACTGGAACCCAACAGAGAAGGAAATTGAAGAGTGGTTTGACAAGAAGATTCATGAGTTCGCAACATAGGAAAACAAAACTCTACAAGTATTTGAGGAAAAGTGGTTGGAGCGCTACGTGTATATGGAAATCCATGAAATTTTGTTTGCATCCTTTACATCTGAACTGTATGAGTGGATCACAAGGTTAGCCTAAAGCCAGGGAAGATGTAGGCTCGACCAACTGATAGTGTGGACTCTGGAATTAGTGCGTAGACTAGAAGCCTCAAAATATAAGATCGCGCAAACTGTGGACCATTGGCTCGACTGGATAATAGGGGGATTTATCATTGAGTTTGCAATATACATGATCGTGATCTACAGCAAGGCAGAATGAAACTTTCTAAAAGGACCGTGAGGTAAGTATATTAAGTCTTTGAATACTTGGATTAAGATGCTATTGTGTGAAAAAGGTTCATGTGAGTACATTAATGTTTGGGACTATGTGGAGTGGAAAGATCTACAAAATTATCGAATAATTAGAAAAAAATCCCTTAATTTTACCCTTGCGAGAAAGTGAGGAAGAGTTTGCTAAGGTTTCTTTGAGAAGTGTGGTTAGTTTAATAAGCCAACGCATTCCATGATTACCACCTCCACCCATACCACCACCTACTTTGCCTCCCTCACCTCCATCTCCACCCACTCCACCTCCACCACCTCCACAGTGCAGTATGGTGAGTGCGATCAAACTACTAGTATTCAGAGGGGTATGTAATGAAGATCTAAACCAATTCTGGTTCATGATAAGAGTAGTATGGGAAGCCCAAGGTGTCACAGACAATAATAATAAAAAGGCTACGTTGGTGAGCACACTGCAGGATCGCACATTAACATGGTATATCAAGCACTCTAACGACCACCCAAATGCAAGGAGAGTAGAGATCCTGAATGTGATGAATAGGGACTTTAGCAGGCCAAAGTTAGAAACACAATCAATAATCAGGTTTAAAGAAATTGCATGGTTTGTAGCATCTCTTACACTGCACTTGAGAATGGCATTGTCACAGCAGAAACTTTCTACCCAGGCCAAAGCATTGGAAATGGCAATGAGATTACATAAGACCCTAATTCAAGACCCTGGGTTGGGAGTTGAACAAATCCATGCACAGCTATAGAATCTATGTTTGGAAATGTAAATTTTGAAGTAGGAGAGGAAACCGCAGCCAGAGGCATGTAAGGAAGTATGGTGAATAAAATTCAAAGGCTAGTGCCATGACAAGGATCACTGCCTAGTGTTCGCAAACTACTTGGTAGGAGGAGGGCCAATGTTGTTGAGACCAAAGGAATAGGTAGGGCTAAGCATGGCACCCGCTTTATGGTATGCGATCTGTCAGATAGGAGGGAAACACATGACAGATGATTTTCATTTGTTGCGGAAGTATACACATATACCATAACAACTGTTTTGTACTTTCTATAGGTCAATAGGCCACGATGAGTGCACTTGCCACAGTTACAAGCTAATGATGGATTGGACCCCTGCCTATAGGATGCAAACTGGAATGTGAGCCCTCTAGGCAGATGCAGGTATGGCATGCCTTGGATTTCAGGGGTGAGGTTGAATGGGACCAGGAAGGGGCTGTGGACAATTAATTTGTTACAATTGCAGAGGTTCAGGGAACTATGCTCGTGATTGTACCAACCTGACGAGGATATCCTGTACGTATTGTGCTTAGCTTGATCATGAAACAATAGACTGGCCTACTTTGATCACGAGAATGTGAAAAAAAGGAGTATTACATCATCCTCCAACTCAGAATATACAAATGATGAGGTCTGAGCCATGCGAAGAGGAGCCGGATGTAAACATGATGCTCAAAAGTGGTACGACCACGGCAGAGGATATGGGGAAGCAGCCAAATGAAATTACATGGGTTCATAAGGCTCCTGCAGAGGGACCTGATTTTGACATAGAACGAGCAAAGGAGACATTCATGGAAGCTAAGAAGCGCTTCGTGGAGGCCTCCACTTCAGCTAGTAAGGATCAACCAGAGCCAGGATTGGATCCTTCAATCCTCACTACCTTTCTGGATACATGCATGAAACTACTGCATGATAACAATGAAATTAAAGGACTACAAGAACTGATCACTAGGTGCGCTAGGTTAAGAGAACCACGCGTACTCCATAAATTGGGGAAACATACATTACACACTAGAAGGGAAATAAGGTTGACTGCAGATTGGAGAGTATGACATGCATCAGGTAATCCTAGATCTAGGTTCGAACACGAATGTATTAGTAAAGAAAACATGGGAATGCATGGGAAAGCCAATGCTACAATGGTCCCCTATTCAATTACGAATGGCAGACCAACAGAAGATTTTGCCCATAGGAAGGTTGCAAGGGTTAACAGTTGATATTGAAGGTGCAAGTGTATAGGTATATTTTGAAGTAATAGAGATTGTCGATGAAAGCAATCCCTATCCTGTGCTGTTAGGAATAGACTGGGCCATCGATATGAACGTAGTCATCAACCTAAAGAAGCACAAAATGATCTTCAAGAAAAAGTCACTAAGCATAGTATTCCCACTAGATCCAACTGAAGGAGTGTGCTACACTGAACCAGTGTGCAATGATGATAGCGATGATGATATTGATTGTTTTTACAAGATAACGACTTGAGACCAGGATTGGTTGAATCTGACTGCAAATGGGAGGATTTCGTGGGAGCACAAAATCTGTTGCATTTCGGATTTAGATGAAGAAGTAGAGCGATGGCAGAATCGGTTGCATGAAGTGATGTCATTGAATTGTAACATGATGGCTAGATCATTGCATTGCATGACAACAGAGGCAACATAGTTGTTGACATATGATGGATTGACTGCGATGGATGAATTCCTGAGCAAATTTGAAAGCGCGGTACTGGAACAACAGCGGTTCGATGCGTTGAAATCGTCATTGCATGCAACACCCGCACGATGGTGGGGTACACATCAAGGAAATTTTGAGGACTAGGGTGCATGTAGAAGGATGATCCACCTACAGTTTGGAAGCCACTAGCTTCGAACAAGAGTTGGTCGGTGATGCACGGTTACCTCTCTTTATTTTCATAATATGCATATTGAAATGCATAAATCATTCCCCCACAGGGATTTATATGGTCTTCCAGTCAAAGGTTCATTATAAATGAACGTTGTTTTATGGCCCCTTTAATTAGATCTCATGCAGAAAAATTTTAATAGACTAACCCAAAGTCTAAACCCTTGTTAACTTTTCCATCTGGACTTTATCACTCCACCTACATTAAAGTTTGATCAATCTATACCCCCTCTCTAATTCATTAATCTCGCGCATGATAACCAAACTCATACCATGGACTCCGAATTTGGTTAAACCCAAATTAACCTTTTAATTCCTTTAACCCGCTTATTTCTATTATAACCTTCATATAATAGAAATGCACATAAATACACATAACCTTACCTTTTCTGCCAATCGTCACCCTTTTCACATTTACCGATGTTACCTTTATCAGATCAATTCTCCACTGTTGATTTCACTCCACTAGATCAATGGCTATCGCATGACCTCCACTCGTCCTCTTCGCTTCAACCTCCATCATAGATCTCATTGTTTAATCCGACAGTCGACGTTACATCCAATCAACGAAACTAATTGTTGATCCTGCACCGTAGATCCAACCATCATTTGATCCAACACTCCACAACAATATCGGTCGGACAACTTGTATGAGGATTACCCGCCTGATAAAGCAGTTTCATCTCTCCTCCGACGTGCTATGTGTTAGTTGCTTAATGGAATCGGGTGACTCTCCTCTATTACCACTTACCACCTTTTCTCCATCTGATAACTTGTTTTCGCTTGTAAACTTGCTTCCCTTATTTCATTAACTCCCAAGCTATTTAACACTCGATGACCTTAGATATTATACCATCTATGGCTACGATGGATCCTCTGGATTCCTCATCCATTAAGTTTTACATTGATCTCTACCATTCATTTCTTTGACTTTACGTTGCGCAATTTAATCATGACCGCTTATCTCCTTCAATCTCGTCCATTGATCTCCAAGATCCAACGACTCGTATGCTTCGCTACACTCTCTTTTGTTTCTTCTCTTTTCTTATTTTTTATGCTATTTCCTTGACATTTCTATGGTTTTCGGTTTTTTTCCAGGTTCTGGTCCTTCTGTTGTTTCATTGTGCAATCCCTCCTGAGCTTCGACTTTGATCCTTCTAATGGACTCATCAATCCATTATGATCCTTCTCATCGTGTTTCTCTCTATGTCATCGTCGAACTCCGCTTGTAGCTCTGTTACACAAAATGCACTGACTCACTCATCATTCACCATTCAATACTCAACGACACACTTATACAACTTGGAATTGAATCTCTGTGCATATATATGAATATATATAGTATATATAGTAGTAGTAGTATATTTATATATATATATATATAATATATATATAATGTAGTATAACTATATATACTATATGAGTATATATATACATATATGTAAATATATAATATATATATATATATACATATTATATATATATATATATATTATATATAATATATTATATACATATATATATATATAATATATACATATATATATATATAATATATACACATATATATATTATATTATATATATATATATATATAAGTATACTATAGTATGTATGTATATGTATATTATTCTAATATATATATAATAAAAGTGATCACAAACAGTTACATGATGAGACTCTTTTTCTCTCCTCGACCTGATATTCTAATTAATGGCCTTTGATCATCATCTGCCATAGGCTTACAATTACATCTACCTATCTACTTATCTAACTCTCTATCTCTAACCTTTGTCTATGCCTTTTTGGCTTACATATATACAAAAGGGGATTCTATAACTAATTACTAGTTTAGATCCATAAGCTTCTCAACAAAATCCTAAAATTTCTTTCTCATCCCTAAGGATTCTCTCAAATCCACAAAATCATGAACTAACTCCTAATCTGGATTTTGCAATCATTTCTCATATCCCTCAATTCTCTCAACTATCCTAAATCTCTCATATTCTCCTACATTCGGGAATATATACAAATATGCCTCACTATATTCAATTAAATCCTATTCTAGATTCTCTCATTAAAATCACTCAAAACTCCTAATAATTACATTAATTCAATACTGAGGAAACCAACTTCCTTGAAACACAAGGCCCCCTATGTCTACTAAAATACAATGATTTTTCCTTAAGCTGAATGCTCCTGTATCAGACTCCCAAAGTAAGAAAATTTATGACTTCCTGGTCATAAGTTTGGATAATTGATTCTTCATGGATCCCAAACATTATTTTGTAACTTGTCTTTGCTTGTCCATTGTTCTATTACTGTTGTTGTCTGCCACTTTTCTCCACATCTCCATTCCTTATGCTGCAATGTTCCACTTGCCTTGCTTTCATAGTTTGTTGATGTCTTCCTCTCATTGTTGTCTTCTTCTGAGACACTTTCATCATTAATCTTCTTATCAGTTCAATTTCTTTGTCTAGCCTATCCTCAGTTTGTTGATTGTTTCCATCTCTTTATTGATGAACTCTACTTTTTTCTTGTTCTTCTCTTATCCTGATTGCCTCCATTTCATCCTTACCTTCTTCTTTACTGTTATTTTCCACCTTTTTAGCTGTTGTTATAATGTCTTTTAGAACAATTTCCTACTTCTATTTTCTAAACCTGCCAACTTCCTCTTGATTATTATTTATGACAGCTTATTTTTCATCCTTCTTCAGCAATTTATTTTGAACACTTATCCTCTGCTCTTCTAATTTCCTCCTTTGAAAGTCTAATTCTGTATATAACTTAATGATTTTACTTGGAGTAAACTTTGGAAATTTTACACAATCTCCTATTTCTTCATTTGTTATTGACCCATCATCACATGGTCCTTCTTCCTCCACTAAATCTTTCTTAACATCCTTTAATAGATTTTCTTCCTCTTCTTCTTTCATTTGGTTTTCCTCCTGTGCCATATATGTTCCAGTTTCTGCAACAAAATCTTCAATTATAAGAAAATCATCATAATAAAAATATAATACCTATGTACCTCTTCTTCCTTTGGAAATACTTCAGTATGTTGCTTTGATCTCTCTTCTTCTGTTAGCACATTAGTATGCTGATTGAAACTCAAAGAACTCTTGAGACTACCAACTAGTCTCTCCTTCTCGTCATAGGTTTCAATGATGTCTTTGAGCACTTGTCCACTATCGCGAACTGATTCTTTTCTAGTCTCCTTGCCATATTCTACTTCAAAATTTTCATCCTATGGAAGGTTTTATTCTACATTTTTGATAGCTTTAAAAGACTGCCTATCTTCTTCCAAATCTGCAATCATACACAAATCATTAATTTTAAAAATACAGGGCCTTCTGGCCTCCTTTGATGCTTTAGCCATCAAGTCTTCTCGCTGCTTTGAATCATTCATATGATCCAACTCCTCTGGCTCTTCATCACTTTCAAAAAGTAATGGTCCACGTTCTAGTTCACATATCAAAACTTCAACATCTTCTTCAGCATCTCCCTTCTGCTGTAGCTCAACTTTTTCGAGCTTCTCCGTCTTCAATTTGACATCTATAATATGTTCAAGTTCCCTTAGCTCCTTTATTAATTGCATATTCACCTATTGATTCCTCTTCTCTTGTAGCCTCTGCCACTTCACTTTCTTTCTCATGAAATAACCATATTTCTTGTCCATCTCATTTCTCTGCAACATTTCCATTAATACTTAAACTAAACTATTACCTCAACCATTTCTTTATCATATTCTTTGTCATTCATTCTCATGCCATTTGCATTTGAATCCTTCTTCTTTTGTCCTCTGCTATGATCTCTTTCAGAACCTCTGTTATGATTGTTATTAGTCATCATCCTTTCCATATGTATGAGTTCCTTTCACTTCACTATGAGTTGTGCAAGCCTCTACAACAACAAGTCCTCCTTGCTGCCACTTACCTCACCAATTTCTCCTTTGGACTTAGTATTTTGGAAAGTATTGGTCCTCTATTTGGAACCTCTTTTGAGAACTTCTCTCTGTTGCTTCTAGGCTTCAACTCATCTCCATTTCTTAAGAAAACAACTATCCTCTTTTATTTCAATCACCATGAAATTCTTGGTTCTGACCACCTCTTCTTTCACTTAGAAACTTTTAGCAGCTTCCCTCATTCCCTTAGTAATGCTATCACATCCTCTGTGGAATTACCTTTGTGAGCTGCAACAATACCTCTGTAGTAACAAGTCTCCTCCTTGCTTGCTATGCTTTACTAATCTTCTCTCCTTTGAGCTTAGTGTGTTGGCATTTCTCTGGCTCTTCTTCGAACCTCTTGTTGACTAACAATTCTACCCAACATTTATTTTGCTGGAATTGTTATCTCTAAGAAACATCTACCCACAATTGCAACTATGGAGCTGCCTCACAACTTCTACCCAACCACATTTGGAAGTTGTTCTCATCTTCTCTTGAGCATTCCTTGCTCTTAGGCTATTGCAATCATCTCACCTTCCTCTGTTGCTACCTGTGCATTAATATAAAGACCATAACTCTCTAATATTTAAATCAAATTAAAATAAGAACATATCATCTCACCTTTAAGATCTATGTCTGGTCTTGTCCTCCAATTCACCTTCACTCTTGAATGGATTGTTCCTTTCACTATCCTTCAGCTGTATCTTCAAGCTTTGTTACTTCAAAAACTTACAAAGTCCCTGTTACAATTTAACTACTATAATCTTGCTCTAAAATTTCACTCATTCAATATCTGCTAATCATTACAGAAATTTTCATACCTTCACCTACCTTTAGGATCTCATCACTCCAGCAAATCGGTTCAACAGATCTTCATGCTTCCACTTCACAAATTTTCAACATTCAGCTACTCTCAATCAGATTTAGGATCTGATTCCTTCTTCCAATCTTTTGGCTTTATCTTGGCAAAGCTTAAATATTGACAACAATTTCTCCTTTGCTGAGTTTTCTTCTGCTTAGAAATCCTTACCAGTTTCTTCCATTACTACTTATTAAGACTTGATCTTCTTTTGCTCAGATACTTCATTAGCTATAACTATCAATCTTCAATCTATTTCTTTATCCAGCAAAACCCAAATCAGAGTTAAATAAAAAAAATACTAGCATGATTTCACAAGCAGACTCCATTCACTCTTTACATTTGAGTGAATCCCCAATCTTCAAAACATCACTGTGGACTTTTTTATGTTTCTGCAATCTCGTTACTCACCTACCTCTAAGAACTTAATTGTTCTTCTCCAATTTCAATTTCAAACATTTCACAATTCCAATTATACAGATCTATTGGCCATAAATGACTTGCTCTACTTTCCTCAAAATATAATCGTTCTATCAAAATGCAGGAATAACAAGATTAGTATTCCTCTTACCAATCTCCGAGCTTTACCCTGGTCACTTAACTATTAGATTAGAGTCTGATCTCCCTTGCCTGCATACACATCTTTCCACATGTCTCTGTTCTAAATTCCTCCAAAGAAACTTTCACACATAATTTCTTTGTTCTGCTCTGATACCACTCGGACGCAGGGTTACCCCTGCTTATTTCCATAGTGTGCATATTGAAATTCATAAACCATTTTCCCTGAGGAATTTATATGACCTTCCAGTCAAAGGTTCATTATAAATGAACAATGTTTTATTCCCCCTTTAATTAGAACTCATGCGGAAACATTTTAATAGACTAACCAAAAGTATAAACCCTCATTAACTTTTCCATAGGGACTTTATCAATCCACCTTCATGAAAATTTGATCAATCTATACCCCACTCTACAATTCATTAATCCTGCGCATGATAACCAAACCCATTCCATTGTCTCTGACTTTGGTTAAACCTGACTTAACCTTTTAATTCCTTTAACCCACTTATTTCTATTATAACCTTCATATAATAGAAATGCACATAAATACATGTAAGCCTTACCTTTTCTGCCAATCCTCAACCTTCGAACATTTACCAATGTTACCTTTATTGGATCAATTCTCCACTGTTAATTTCACTCCACCAGATCAACGGTTGTCACGTGACCTCCACTTATCTTCATTGCTTCAACCTTCACCATAGATCTCATTGTTTAATCTGACAGTTGACATTACATTCGATCAATGAAACTAATCCTTTTTCCTGCACCGTAGATCCAACCCTCATTTGATCCAATGCTCCACAACAATATCGGTCGAACAACTTGTATGAGTATTACCCGCCCGATAAAGTGATTTCCTCTCTCCTCTGACGTGCTACATGTCAGTTGCTTAATGGAATTGGGTGACTCCCCTCTATTACCACTTATCACCTCCTCTCCATCTAATAACCCGCTTTCGCTTGTAAACCTGCTTTCCTTCTTTGATTAACTCCTGAGCTATTTAATGCCCGATGACAGTAGATATTATACCATCAATAGCTGCGACGACTCCTCCATATTCCTCATCCGTTGACTTTTGCATTGGTCTCCACCATTCATTTATTTGACTTTACATTGTGTGATTTAATCCTGGCCTCTTATCTCCTTCAATCTTGTCCAATGATCTCGAAGATCCAATGGATCCTATGCATGGCTACACTCTCTTTTCTTTCTTCACTTTTCTTATGTTTTATGATATTTCCTCGACGTTTTGTGGTTTTTGGATTTTTTTCAGGTTCTGGTCCTTCTACTATTTCACTGTGCAATCCCTCTTGACCTTCAACTTTGATCCTTCTAATGGATTCATCAATCCATTACGATCCTTCCCATCATGTTTCTCTCTATGTCATCGTCGAACTCTACTTGTAGCTCTGTTACACAGAATACACTGACTCACTCATCATTCACCATTCGATACTCAACGACACACTTATACAACTTGGAATTGAATCTCCATGCATATATATATATATATATATATCAACAAACAATTACATGATGAGACTCTCTGTCTCTCCTCGTCCTAATCTTCTAATTAGTGGCCTCTGATCATCATCTGACATAGGCTTACAATTACATCTACCTATCTAATTATCTAAATCTCTATCTTTAGCCTCTATCTATGCCTTTTTGGCTTACATTTATACAAAAGGGGATTCTAAAACCAATTCCTGGTTTAGATCCATAAGCTTCAAAACAAAATACTAAGATCTCTTTCTCATCCCTAAGGATTCTCTCAAATCCACAAAATCATGAACTAACTCCTAATCTGGATTTTACAATCAATTCTCAAATCCCTCAGTTCTATCAACTATCCTAAATCTCTCATATTCTCCTACATTTGAGAATATTTACAAATATTCCTCACTATATTCAATTAAATCCTATTCTAGCTTCTCCCATTAAAATCACTCAAAAATTCTAATAATTACATTAATTCAATACTTAGGAAACCAAATTTCTTGAAACACAAGACCCCCTATGTCTACTAAAATACAATGATTTTTCCTTGGGCTGAATTCTCTTGCATCAGCTGGCAAGGATGAAGCAACTTGCACACCCACCTGTCTCAATGGGTATAGACATGTGCTATGCAGCCTGTACAAGCACACCCCAAACTTAGGATCGACAATTGAAACCAGACACAACAATAGGAAAGGCGGCGCACACCACAAATATTCCACATGGAAGCATTCAATAAGGTATGTGGAGTCTTGAACAGGGGTCAGCAGGTGAGACAAACTGATTGGAACCTGCACGTGCCAAAGATTCGATGGGCTTATAGGGCCATGTGAAAAAACCTAAGCACAGAGATGATTCTGAAACTAAGGAACAAAGTCAAGACCACAATTTTGGAGGAAAGGAATCCTCACGCAATAACTCCCACAGTTGGGACAGTACGTGAGGACCGAGATGAAGGAATTATGCAGCTACGCAAGGGTGAACATATGTGGATTCAGGAAGCCATTCGGCAAGGGAACCTTAAGCTTAGCAAACTCAAAAAAAATCAGATATGATTGAGTAAGAAAAGCATGTTAATGGACTCGGAGATCAAAAAACTAGAAAACAACATCATGCAAGCCTGTCTCATCAACAAACTAAGAATGAAAAGACAAGATATGGATAACCATACTACCAGATTAGAAGATTGTCACCCAGGATCTGTGACTCTGCTACCATGGCTGCGATCACACCTTACCAAAAAAAGAAACTAGGGGAGTGCACCACATAAGGAAGAATGCATGGCACTAACTGTCGCGAGGATAATTGGCGAGTACCCATAGACTAGGCTGGAAGGAGGATTGAAGCCTCGCACAGGTGGTGTGACCACCTAACTAGTCGTAGGGAGCATAGTCTCAGCACTCCAAGCAGTTGAAAGAGAGAGCAGGACTATAAAAGAGGCTGTGAGGGAGTTGCGTGATACGGAGGTTGCGTGCAGGATGGGCATGTCACAAGGGTCACGCCTGTGTAGAGGGGGTTGCGCTGCCATGTGGGTAGGCGAGGAAGTGACCGTTAATGTCACTATTCATGACAGGATGTCCAATTTAAGACAAAGAGGAGTTGGTCGCAGGAAATTAAGACACGAATTCAGAACTAGATTTGGGATGATCTGCCACCAAGAATGAATTAGTGACTCAGAAATGGGGGGAATGGTCAAATTCAAATTAGAAAGATTGTATAAAACTACCAGGGTTGGCCACGAGACAAGACTTTTTTATTGTGAGATTTGACCTGTTATAGAGAGCACACAGTGTTGATCGCCAAGCAGTGTTTGAGCCTCCAAAGTCACAAACAGCTACAGAAAGCTTGAACAAGATGACAAATACTAGGGGAGGTGTGGGTTTTGTCGAAATTACCACCGAGGAAGTCGCGCATGGCCCTACGATACAAGTGGAGAATGCACCAGAAATTCCAAAATTGTCCCGGATGTCGAGGCCCAACACGGATACACAAGCAGTGGGACCAGACCACATGTCCCCGTGAAACCCATGGTTTGATAAACTTTATATGGAAGACAAGGGAAAGACTATTAATCAGGAGATAGATGATGATGAGGAGGACCTCTAGGCTTTCGTAGAGTAGATAAAGGCAGATGAAGAAATGTAAGAAGGCATCTAGCTGGTGTGGGCTGCAACAAAACTACACAAGTATGTCCCTCCATGGAAAGGGAAAGCAAAAGTACCCAAGGATTTGGATGTTGATAAGAGCACACTCCAGACCTTGCTCCTCCTAGATGGAATTATGTTTGAAGCTTCAGTCCTGGGCTGCGTGACCACGATGAATTTTGAAGATTGGGACCTCGTGGATGGTGAAAATTTCCCACATTTACAGACTAAAAACCTTATGAAACAAAGCAAGGATGGGTCTGTTACAATGCTAGAACTGCAGAAATGGTTGCGTGGTGTGGAGAAAACTGGGCTACTCCACCTACTATGGGTTCCACATTTTCACCATGCACCAATTACGATCTTTGTCATCAGGCAACTGCTTTTCTTGGTACATGATGGGTACCTATGGATGGAGGAACCCATTCCCATCACAGTGGAGCTTATTTATAGGATTTCTCGTCTTCCCTGTGAGGGAAGGGACCCCACAAATATAGCTGGAAAAAGCAGAGATTTGGCATTCATAAAGGCCATGAAGAAGAAATACAAGTTGGAAAAGAAGTAGGGAGGCTACATAATTAGTAGCATTCTAGACAGATGGGTGTGCATAGCCACCCAACGGTTAACCTGGAGGGTGATGAGAAAATGTCGCAGCAACGAGGTACCAGCAATGGTCGTCGCACCGGTCGAACAGTGCATGGAGGGGATCCAATTAAATTGGGATGAATTCCTCTGTGAAGAATTTCTAACCAGCTGCAAGGAAGTTTAGGAGAAGGGTAACACCTTCCACTACGGATGGTTGCTCTTGTCTATCTTATTGGTGACTAGGAAACTACCTGAGGATAGTTAGTTCCATCGTCTTGAACAGGACTTGCCAGAGGTGGCAAAATATGCATCGCTCTGGGCTACAAAGGATGCCATGAGGATCCGTGAGACCAAGATCTTCTAGTTGCTCATGGAGGCAAGCATCTAGATGTCGATCAAAAAATGGCCGTGCCTATCCCCTACAGTGTACAACAATCTGCAGAGCTTTGCAAACTTCAAGGTGGATATGCATAATGTGTATATTAGGGTGCATAATGATCCAGCATAGAACTAGACCAAACTTCCATTCATCATGATTGATGATGCCATTTTGGCCATGCTCGACTCATGGCCTCCCGAGTGGCACACCCCAAATCTGGCAGCGCGCGATAAGGTAGCAGTACGAAAATAGAAGGATGCCACCAAGTTATTGGCTCAACAAAATCACAACGAGCAATTGGACGCAGAGGTAAGGGCTTTCCACGAGGCAGCGAAGGCCGCCGTAGAGCAAACCAAGACTGCCAGAAAAGCAACAACAACACAGGAAACAAGGTTCACCATGACATGGGAACAAGGAGGCCCGGACTTGACCATAAGACAGGGAATAGAGGACAGAGTGGAAGGTGCAGATCAAAGCATGACATCTACACAACTTAAATGACAACTCGATATGGAACGAGCAGGCCCATAGAAGAAGACCAACACTTCCAAACTAGACAATGAACATATTACATTGACAAAGCGTGACCTCTACAACATCGGAAACACAATTCGCGAGGTCACTAGGGAAGCACTCTAGGAAGCAACGATGGAGAAATAGAATGTGTTGGGGGCCATCAAGGCCTAGCTACAAGAACTTCAAGAGGGGGCCCCATAGAAGCGAACAATAGCTGCCTACGCTGCCACATGTACATCGATAACAAAGAAGTTGCTGTGGGCCAAAATGGATAACACCATCATACTGTCGAAAGGAGTACTAACAATGAAAAGCATGGAGGATAGAGTCACAGTGGGCTGGATCAAGGGACTTGGCATAAAATTGGCTGCCCTCCTGCGGGATACTTTATACCAGCTATAGAACAGAGTAACAGTAGAACTCCGCACCAGGGAAGGCCATGCAGTACAGATGCTCGGCGAATAGAAAATCAACATCGAGCAGCTTAGTCTACAATGCGATGAAGCAATGGTGCAGAATCAATAGCTGGAGAAATTGTTAGAGGAAGCATGTCGCCACGTTCCAGAGCTATAATTCGCACTAGATCTACCAATAGGAGTGTGAATTAACAAATTGGCCAGTGGATTCCATGAGGCATAGTAGAAAGTAATGAGGATACAACTGGACCTCAACCTCCAGATTATCGAAGTGTGATTAAAGGCATAGTCATCCATGCCCCTGGAAGTTAGGGAACAAGTGCGATGGCACTATTCAGAAAAGGGCTGGAGGAAATAGGACAGGTAGTCCATAACTATACGACTATGTTGGAAGAATCCTTCGCAGTCCTCACTTCCTTACAGAAGGACCCAACCATACAGTGCCTTGAAACAGAGGCACATGGGCTTCAAGTGCAATATGACAGTGTGTGTGAAATGACGCAGACAATTGTCCTGACCCAATGACTGGTGAAGCTACAACAGGCAAAGGCATTCAAGGAACAGGTGGATGTTGCACAACAGAAAGAGGCAGTACTTAAAGCATGCTTCTAGCTTTGGATTGATGAGGCCTTCCTCATCACTATTTCTATCAAAGGAGAGCTCGCAAAGAAGAAGGTGATGCATGCCTTAAGTAAGGAATTTTCCCCTGACAACGAGAACTTGGCCGAAAGTGTAGAGAAGATCCAATAGAGAGTAAAAGAGTGTGTTGCAGACCTTCGCGCAGAACAAGAATAATTGGAGGAGCTCCATGCCAAGATCTTCGCGCCAGCAGAGTGACTCAAGATGAGTCACGATGATTATGTTGGGGGCCTGTTGGGCATGGGACCCCCCACAACATGTTTTGGGGTTCAAAGCCCATGTTTTGGTCAGTTGTATTTTAAGACTCCGCGAATTGCGAGTGCGATGTCTAGGATGAGTCATAGGGCTATCCACCCTAAAATATTATAATTTAAGGTAAATTTGTGTCAACCTACCCATGGTCTGTGGACCATGGGATTACATAAATAGAGTGAGGCTCTAAGTGTAAAGACAGGGAGAAAGGAGAGGAATAATAGAATAGCACAGGCATGGTTCAAAATTAGAGAGGTAAATCCCCTCTACGGATAGAGGCGATCCCTACTAGCCCAAAGGGGGTCTAGAAACAATCGAACAATGCTACACTACAGGTTCCTAGTTGTAATTAACAAGTGGGTAAAAGAAACCTACTTGGATTCCAACATTATGTTTGTCGAAGAGATGATCCTTTCGCTCCTTCGCTCCAGCCGATCACAGTCCTCCACTATCCTAGCGGACGGACACCTGCAAAAGCAAAGAGAGAGCAAACACAAGCGTAAAATCTACTAAAAACAACTATGTATCAGTCAGGAAGGATACAATTTACATTAATCATTCATAGGACAAATGGAAATGGAACCATAAGAGTAGTCATCTATCTTTATTAATCAGAAAATAGAGTAAGGTACAACCGAAGTCCTGATGCTGAGTCCTTCTCTAGAGGGTCCAGCCAGCATGTCTTCCAAGAATTCACCTTTGAAGCAAATCTCCCAAGTCAAAGAGGTCTCTCCCTCACATACAAGGCAACAAACTCATAGCCTTCCTCAAGCTCAAAAGCAATCCTCACACAACACACCAAATGCCTACAAAGAGCAGCACTAATGCACTAAGAATTCCTCAATCAGAGTGTATATGTTCAAAAACTAGCTGCTCATGGGCAATGGAGGAGGCTTACAAAGGAGAAGGAGTCTCCATGAATAGGTAAAGGATGAGCTTTCCCCCAAGATAAGTGGATGGTCAGTCGAACAGACATGCCAGAGAAAGGATGGCGACCTCAACAATGCTAACAACCAAGTCTGGAGGGATCTGGAAGGTTGGTTTTAGAACAAATTCGCTCAAACAGGATCAGTGCGGAAAACTCGTGAACTGCCGCGCTGACATCGCAAACCCATGTAGAAGAGGTCTGGTCAGCGTGAAAAGGACAAACGGAGGGAGCGCTGTTCGTGGAAATGGGACCAGCGCAGAAAAGACGTTTGCTTCCGCGCTGGCAGCGCAACAACAACACTAGACTCCGCCTGTCAGCGCGGTTATTTTATTAACAGACGCGATGATCCATTTTACTTAGGCAAAGAGGGTTTTTTAGCCATTCTGAGGAGCATGAGTATAGGTGAGTGTGGTTTATAGCACAGTAGGGAGACTGACATGATGGCAGTGACATTTTACTGTGTAACA
>APFE030981450.1:15941-26040 GCA_000404065.3 Pinus taeda
GTTATTCATTATTACTTAATTATTTATCCTTTTATATATATATATATTTTATTTGGATATGTGATGTTTAATAATTATGATTTTGGATTAATCTAATTAATTATTCCTAATTATATCTATTTATTTGACTAAAAGTTTGTTTTAATTTAGTATTTGCTATTATTAATTAAACATTTTGGAATTATTTTAATTGTTTTAATTATATGCATATCTATTATTATGTGAATATATATTTATTTATTTATTATATGTAAATGTGTTTGCTATTGTTAATTTTGGTATTTATTGTAATCTTTTATTTAATTATTTTTCATTTAAGTTTATATGAGTTAATAATCCAATGCTTATAATATATTTTAATGTTATTATATAATATAGATATATATTATTGTTTTTAATTTTGCTTATTATTTTATTTTATTAATGTGCGATTAGTGATTTTTTATTTTATTGATTAGGGGTTTCCATGTGTTACTTAGCTTAAGGCCATCATCTCTATTCATGTTGTTAGAGGTTTTTTCGATCTCAATAGATTCCTTCACTCTTCTTTTTAAATAGTGGTCTTCTTTATGAATTAATTTTGCCTGTTCTATGCATATATAGTGTGAGGACGAACACGCATGCTCAGCTAGACCAGATTTTTCTGACCTCCTTTTTGAAATATCATTAATATGCTCTTTTAACCTAATGCCAAAGGATCTACCTGTTTCACCTATATATATTTTGCCACATGAGCAAGGAACTGAGTAGACTCCTTTGTGATTTTTTGGGTCTATTAGGTCTTTGGCAGAATCTACCATGTTTTTGATGGTGTTAGGGGGAGTAAAGGCCACCATAATGTTGTGTTTTGTGAGAATTTTCGCTATTTTGTCTGTGGTGCCTTTATAAACCAGAAGGAACAATAAACCCAAGGGATTAATAATAAAACCCCAAGGGATTTTGAACTGAAGTGAATAATATTAAACCCAAGCGTTTGATATTATAAACCAGAAGGAACAATAAACCCAAGGGATTAATAATAAAACCCCAAGGGATTTTGAACTGAAGTGAATAATATTAAACCCAAGGGTCTAATTTTATAAACCCAAGGTATAAAAGCCCTAAGACAAATATTAAAAACACTAAGATAAACATGGTTGAGCATAGTTGCTTTTCATATTGAGAAAATCCTTGTCAGAATGCGACATTGAACCATGGTTGACCATTCTTGAACATGGTTTACTATTGTTTAATAATATTAAACCCTAGGAATATAAATGCTTGCATCAATAAACCCAATGGATTGATATTATAAACCCACGGGAATAATAAACCTAAGGTATAAAAACTATAAACCCAAGGTATATAAACCCTAACATGAATATTATAAACCCTAAAATAAACAATGTTGTCCATGGTTGACCAGGATTGATTTAAATATAGAGACAATCCTTATCACAATGCAACGTTAGACCATGGTTAACCATGGTTGACCATGATTGATTTTCATATCGAGACAATCTTTGTGAGAAAAAAATATTGGACCATGGTTGATTTCCATATCGATGTGGTTTGACCATAGTTGATTTCCATATCCATGTTGTTTGACCATGGTTTACCATGATTAATATTATAGACCTATTGGATTGATTTTAGAAATCCAAGGGATTAATACTAAAACCCAAATGGATAATGAACCCAAGGGAATAATATTAAACCCAATGGACTAATATTATAGACCCAATGTATATAAACCCTAAGATAAATATTATAAACACTAAAACAACCATGATTGACCATTGTTGATTTTCATATTGAGACAATCCTTCTCACAATGCCATGTTGAACCATGGTTGACCATCGTTAATTTTGATATCGATGCAATCTTTGTCACAATGCGACATTCAACCATGGTTAACCATAATTGGCGATGATTGACAATGGTTGACCATGATTGCTATTATAAAGTTAAGGGAATAATAAGCCCAAGGGATTGATATTATAAACCTAAAGAAATAATAACCCCAAGGGATTAATACTAAAACCCCAAAGGATTATGAACCCAAGGGAGTAAAATTAAACCTAAGGGACTAATATTATAAACCCAACATATATAAACCCTAAGAAAAATAATATAAACACTAAAATAAACATGATTGACCATCGTTGATTTTCATATTGAGACAATCATTATCACAATTCCATGTTGGACCATGGTTGACATCATAATAAACCATGGTTGACCAGGGAATAATAAACTAAAGCAATTGATATTATAAACCCAAAAGAACAATAAACCAAAGGGATTAATATTAAAACCCCAAGGGATTATGAATGTAAGGGAATATTATTAACCCCAAGCAACTAATATTATAAACCCAAGCTATATAAACCCTAACTAGAGATAATTTTTGTCATAATGTGAGATTCGACCATGATTGACCACAGTTGACCATCATTGGTTATGGATGACCATGGTTGACCATCATTGATATTATAAACCCAAGGGATTGTTATTATGAACCCAAGGGTATCATAAATCCAATGGATTAATACTAAGACCCCAAGGGATTATGAACCCAAGGGAATAATTTTAAACCCAATGGACTAATATTATAAACCCAACATTGGTAAACCAAAATAAAATATTATATACACTAAAATAAATATGGTTTGTTTTCATGGTGAGACAATCCTTGTCACATTGTGACATTCAACGATGGTTGACCATGGTTGACGATGATTAGCAATGGTTGACCATGGTTGATATTATAAACCTAAGGGAATGATAAACCCAAGCGAGTAATACTAAAACGCCAATGGATAATGAACCCAAAGGAATAATATCAAACCCAAGGAACTAATATTATAAACCCAACATATATAAACCCTAAAGTAAATAGTATAAACATTATAATAAGCATGATTGACCATCGTTGATTTTCATATTGAGATAATCCATATCACAATTCCATTTTGGACCATGGTTGACTGGGGAATAATAAACCCAAGCAATTGATCCTATAAACCCAAAGGAACAATAAACCCATCAGATTAATAATAAATCCCCAAGGGATTATGAACCTTAGGGAATTATATTAAACCCAAGGGACTAATATTATAAATCCAAGGCATATAAACCCTAACTGGAGACAATTTGTTTCATAATGCGAGATTGGATGATGATTGACCAAAGTTGACCATGGTTGGTTATGGTTGACCATGGTTGACCATGATTGATATTATAAGCCTAAGGAATTGATATTATGAAACCAAGGGAATAATATTAAACCCAAGAGACTAATATTATAAACCCAACATTGGTAAACCCAACTATAATCCCAAGGGATTAATACTAAAACCCCATGACTGACCATAGTTGACAATGGTTGACCTTGATTGATATTGTAAACCTATGGGAATAATAAACCCAATGGATTGATATTATAAACCCAAAGAAATAATAAACCCAAGGGATTAATACTAAAATCCCGAGGGATTATGAACCTAAGGGAATAATATAAACCCAAGGGACTAATATTATAAACCCAAGGTGTAAAAACCCTAAGATAAAAATTACAAATACTAAAATAAACATGGTTGATCATGGTTATTTTTCATATTGAGACAATCTTTGTCACAATGTGACATTGTACCATGGTTGACCATGGTTTATTATCGTTAACCATTGTTGAATATGATTAAACCGTAGGAACATGAACCCTTAGGTCAATAAACCCAAGGGATTTGTATTATTAGCCCAAGGGAATGATAAACCTAACGGATTACAATTATAAACCCACGGTATATAAACCCTAACATAAATATTATAAATCCTAAAATAAACATGGTTGACCATGGTTGACTATGTTGATTTCCATATAGAGACAATCCTTGTCACAAATATGCAAAATTGGCCCATTGTCAACCATGGCTGACCATGAATGATTTCTAGATCGAGACAATCATTGTTGAGCGCAACGTTAGACCATGGTTGACCATGCTTTATTTCCATATCCAACCTTGTTTGACCATCGTTGAACATGGTTGGTTATGATTGACCATCATTGATAATGATTAATATTATAAACTGAATGGGTTGATATTATAAACCCAAGAGATTAATACTAAAATCCCAAGTGATTATGAACCCAAGGGAATGATATTAAATTCAAGGGACTATTATTATAAACCCAACGTATATAAACCCTAAGATAAGTATTATAAAAACTAAAATAAACATGATTGGCCATCTTTTATTTTCATATTGAGACAATCCTTATCACAATTCCATGTTCGGCCATGGTTGACCATGGTTGGCATCATAATCAATAATGGTTGACCAGGGAATAATAAAGCCAAGTCATTGATATTATAAGCGAGAAGGAACAATAAACCCACGAGATTAATACTAAAACACGAAGGGATTATGAACCTAATGGAATAATATTAATCCCAAAGTTTTAATATTATAAGCCCAAGGTATAAAAACTCTAAGATAAATATTAAAAATAACAAAATAATAAAATCCTTGTCACAATGCAACTTTGGACCATGGTTGACCATTGTTGAATAACATTAAAAACCTTGGAATATAAACATTGACATTAGCTAAACACAATCGATTGTTATTATAAACCCAAGGGAATAATAAACCTAAGGTATAAAAGTTATAAACCCACGGTGTATAAACCCTAACATGAGTATTATAAACTCTAAAATAAACATGGCTGATCATGCTTGATTTAAATATAGAGACAATCCTTATCACAATTCCATGTTGGACCATGGTTCACCATGGTTGACATCATAATAAACCATGGTTGGCTGGGGAATAATAAACCCAAGAGATTGATATTAAAAGTGAGAAGAAACAATCAACCTAAGGGATTAATACTAAAACCCCAAGGCATTATGAACCTAAGGGAATAATATTAAACTCGAGGGACAAATGTTATAAACCCAAGGTATAAAAACCCTAATATAAATATTAAAAATACTAAAATAAACATGGTTGGACATAGTTGATTTTGATATTGAGACAATCCTTGTCACAATGCGACATTAGACCATTATTGACCATGGTTGACCATTGTTGAACATGGTTGACTATTGTTGAATAATATTCAACCCTAAGAATATGAACACTTACATCAATAAACCTAAGGGATTGATATTATAAACCCAAGGGAATAATAAACCTAAGGTATAAAAATTATAAACCCAATGTATATAAACCCTAACATGAATACTATAAACCCTAAAATAAACATGGCTGACCATGGTTTATTTTCATATAGAGACAATTCTTGTCACAATTCAACGTTGAACCATGGTTAACCATGATTTATTTTCATATCGAGACAATCTTTGTGAGAAAAAAATGTTGGAACATGGTTGACCATGCTTGATTTCCATATCCATATGGTTTGACCATGGTTGAATATTGTTGGCTATGATTGACCATAATTTACCATGATTAATATTATAAACCTAATGGATTGATATTATAAACCCAAGGGATTAATATTAAAACCCCAAGGGATTACGAAACTAAGGGAATAAGATTAAACCCAAGGGACTAATATTATAAACCCAATGTATATAAACACTAAGATAAATATTATAAACACTAAAGTAAACATGATTAACCATGGTTGATCTTCATATTGAGACAATCCTTATGAAAATGCCATGTTGGACCATGGTTTATTTTCATATGAAGACAATATTTGTCACAATGCGGCATTTTACCATGGTTGATTTTCATATCAAGACAATTTTTGTTACAACACGACATTCAAACATGTTTGACCACGATTGACCATGGTTTACCATGTTTTATTCTATAAAACAAGGTTGACCATCATCAACCATGGTTAACCATGATTGACCATGATTGTGCATGGTTGACTATGGATATAAATCCTAGTGTTAAAATAAGTATAAATAGTGGGGCAAAAAAAAAATGTGTCTCCTCCATATTTATTTCTATTCCATTTCATGTATTTATATGATTTTCTTTACAATATTTCCCTTAAGATATTTTTATCCTAAATTGATTTGAAAGATAGAAAATCTAATATCTCAATTATACCAAATCTCAACCTTAAACCTATAATATATGAAATATTAAACATTAATATATTAATGCATTTTATCAATAAAGTAATTATCAAAAAATTAATATGTTATTTAATTTTTATTGATATTAAGGTTGTTTTCCGGATTAATCACATTGAAGAGATTTGGTCGACTTTTCAAACCAATTAATGTGGTTGATCCTCACGACAAATGGTGTGAAACATCCAACAAATGTGATTTGTTGTGAGGATGAACCACATTAGTTTGATTGAAACATAGACCAAATCTATACAATGTGATTAATCCATAAGACACCTTATTATCAATATCGACCACAGAAGTGTAAGATCTACCATTAATTTTTATTACTAGAAACATTAATTAAATTATTATTTATAACATTTATAATAGATGAATCACTATATATTAAATCACATAAATTACAAAGTAACATATAAAATCATTATACATTAAAACAATGTTTTGCACTAAATCATTTTATATTATATTAAATTACAAATTATCATATAAAGGTAATGTATATTGAACTACACAATATTGTATTGATTACAGATTATTATGTAAACATAGTGTATGTTAAGCTACACATTATTGTATTGATGAGGGTATTAAAGACTAAAAATGAATTTTATTAAAATGATGTGGAACCATTATAGGTTAAACCGATGTTTTGTATTAAAATGAATGTCCATTAAAACATTGTATTTGTTTATAACATCAATGCATATTAAATTAAAAATTATTATTATCAAATCAATGTATATCAAATCAATATTACAAATTTTGCAATATAGTAGATTACAAATTTTGAAATAATAAAACTAAACCTATGTTTTGTTTTAAAATCAATGTCCAAAACCCTAGCATTATAATAAGTATAAATAGTGGGGCTAAAAAAAATGTATCTCGTCTATATTTATTTCTATTCCATTCATATATTTATATGATTTTCTTTACAATATTTCCCTTAAGATTTTTTTATCCTAGATTGATTTGAAAAATAGAAAATAGAATATGTCAATTGTACCAAATCTCAACTTTAAACCTACAATATATGAAATATTAAATATTAATATATTAATGCATTGTATTATTAAAGTAATTACCAAAATATTAATATGTTATTTAATTTTTATTGATATTAAGGTTGTTTTTGGGATTAATCACATTGTACAGATTTGGTGGACTTTTCCAACCAACTAATGTGGTTGATCCTCAGGACAAATGGTGTGAAACATCCAACAAATGTGATTTGTCATGAGGATGAACCACATTAGTTGGTTCAAAACTTAGACCAACTCCAATAAGAGGGACTCCTATCTGCCTAAATATGTAAATATGTGTACAATGATTCTTCCCATAGCAGTAAGTGAAGAAGAAAATCATTGGAAGCTTATATACAATTTTTGTTGATCAGTGAAAGGCGATCTCTGTGGAGCGAACAACACTATGATGATTAATCATCTAATCTCATTCTCGTGAATTTTTTGGTTGTGGTTGCAATATGTGTAAATTATTCTCGTTATGACCATTTTTTTCATGGAGACAACGTTTTGGTGAAAACAAATCTCACAGTTAAGGTTTCCTCCTCAAAGTTTGGTTTCATTTTGAAGTGTTGTTATGATATTATGTTGTATAACGCATTAGATATTTTTTTTACTCATTGCCATATTGCCATATTAATTTGTAGAGCAGCTTTTGACGTTCTTTATATTATAAAGAAAATAATTGTTTTATAAAATTTTATTTTCATATTAAACATGACTCTTAAACTTCTAATAAATAATAATAATTAGTGTCTTAGGTTAATGTCTCACTTGACATTATTGAATTTGCAAATGAAAATTAATTAACTAGAAAAGCAACCTCTTGATTTCTATGGTTTTATCCTTGATCAGAATTCGCTACCGACTTACAAGTTAAGATCAAGAGTCATCTCATTTCATTTCATCGACTTGGAATTCACTAAAAATGTGCTGATTTTAGGTAGAGGCAAATCATATACTCATTGTGAAGTACACTGCGTTAAGAAATGGACTTCTCCTCTCTTTCCCAGTCGAGTACAGTTTAAGTTACCAACTCTCCTTTGCGTAAAAAGAGGAGAAAAAAGACATGGACAAGTATCAATTTATACATAAACTCGGGGAGGGAACATACGGGAATGTCATCAAGGCGAAAGTGAGGGAAACTAGTCAGATTGTGGCTATCAAGAAAAGTCGTGTAGATATTACGGAGGAAGGATTTCCTACCAGTTCTTTCAGAGAAATCACAACTCTCAATATTCTCTCTTGTTGTAAACACATTATCAAGTACGAATATATTTCTAATTTTCACATGGCAGTTCATATTGCCCCTTTTCTGTTCTATTAGTCTACAACAGATGATGCGCTAAAATGTTGAAAGAACTCTCAGCTCTGCTCTTTTATTTTTTTTGCATGCTGTAGATTGTTGGTTGTGGAGATCGAACAGATTGAAGGTAGAAAGCTTTCTCTCTGCCTGGTGTTTGAATATATGGATTGTGATCTTTTTTATTTCTATGATAGATGTACCACCCTCAATACCCAAATACTACCAATTTGTCAAGAAGGTGCCCCACTATTACAGAGAGTAGCATCGTATTGTTAATAGCCTAACAATCCTCTGCCAATAGCCTAACAATTCTCTACCAAAACACCATCTAAAATAACTAAATTCTTTTGGTGGTGGAAGTGAATATTTTATTTCTTTTTATTTTTATTTTTTTTCTAAATAAGACTATGCTATTATATTACAAAAAAGGCAAAAATTACATTATCTTTGGTACAACAGAGCCGTAGCCCTGTGAAACCTGTCGAAGGACTGACAGTAAGCTCAGGAATGATCATCTCCAAAATTAGATAAGACCGACACTTGAACCAAATCGACATTCATGAGACCGACACTGATAGCCGTCACTGTAACAGATAGGGACAGAATTACATAAGGACAAATACCGGACACATATAAGATAGCGGTGAGAGAAGACAGTGAAAAAATTCCTTCTTCAGAAACCTGAGTCGAACAACAGAGCGAACTATTCATCATCAGTGGTGTGCACATCTTCCTCCGCTTTGCATCTGGGAATCTTGTGGATATCCGGCTCAGTGAGAATGTCAAGCTGCATAGGTTCACTTGCGCCTACCCCAGGGTCTGAAGAGAAGCTGTCTTGAATAGGGCGCAACATATCAATGGCGGGAACTTGCACACTTGTTGTAGGAGCCAACCCAGGAATCCGCGGAGGGCTGGCATGAATAACATCATCTTCACCTCGAGGATTGCTGCAATGCTCCACTGAAACTGTTACAAAGAAAGTTGAATTTGACAGAGTACATGGAATACGATATCTCACCACGGGATGTTCAGAGTGCCCACAGTCCATAATCTCTCGATATTCCGCTGCGCTGCCTCTGCCAACTGCTCGACCCCTGGAGCGCCGACAGTCGGAAGAAACCTCGATTGAGGAGGAGGGGGAGGGGGCTCGCCTCTGAGACGAAGCCTGCCCTCTGGAAATCCCGCGTTGGCTTGACTATCGTAGACGCTCTCGCTGCATCTCTGAATTGTGCGAAGAGTAGGTATAACCCGTCGCAGCCTCCCTCGGAACCAGAGAATGAGCACACACCACCTCCGAGCACTCGAACCTTATGCCCGTCAGCGGGAGAGTGACAGAGATGCCAAACACCCCCGAATCGTCCCAATGGCAGGAATAACCCCTTGCAACCTCCCTCAGAACAAGAGATTGAGCCACCATGACCTCCCTTAGAACTAGAGCATGAGCAAACACAAACTGCGGGAGAATGACAGAGAGGCCATGGCTTTGTAGCGCCATTTTCCCGTTACCAAGAGGGGCAGTAAATGCCGAAAGGACCCGACTACCATTAACCAATGCCTCCGAACTTAAATGCCTCACGCAGCAAGCCCACATGCTATGCGTCCTGTTATACGTGGCTCGTCCGGGCGGATACCTGCCCTCATGACGAGCACTTGACCTGTTAAGCAT
>APFE030981450.1:35430-171790 GCA_000404065.3 Pinus taeda
AGAAGACAAAACCTACCGGTTAACAATAAACAAATAAAAATATGTATTCAAGCACACATTTTGAATATGTCTCATTGTTCATGGTTAATAACATGTATTTTTATAATAATTATTAATAACTAAAAGTTATATAAAAATCCAACTATATAATTTAAGATTGAAAATGAATGTTACCGATTTGATCGGATCTCACTTTGAACATGTCAATTAGCTTTGACGGTTAAGCAAAAATTTACCAATGAAATACTTTATCTGAAATTACAACTTGGAAGAGGAATCCATACAATTTGAAGCAATCTGTGTGTGTTGTTTTTCGATTCAGTCGGTATTACAAGAGATCAGTATTATGTTACGGAAATTAAAGTTCCCAAGCCTCATAACAGTTTTGTCCAATTGTCTGCAACAAATAATTGGGTTAGAGCGCAAAGCTAGTCCATATATTTCCCGTACCTGATTCGGTTGCGCAACCTGCTTCAACCATTTTATTCTATGTTTTGTATTCTTTTGTTTTCAATATTATTGTTACTGCGCAGTAAATCATATGTGCAGTGATATTTCATGAGCAGGCAATTGATCTTCGCTCACATATATCTTTCGTCGTCTCTAGGTTACATCTGCATCATAAGAGTGCAGGAAACGAACATAAGCTGCTACTGCGTGAACCCATTCCATCAACCTCCTCTTCATATATTCTGGATCTTCCATTCTAATCCCGACCTTAACATCGCCATCGTGATCCCAAAGGCATATCTTCTCCAAATCACTTAAAACTGGGAAAGCTTCGGTTTCTGCAACAGAAAAAATTTCAGTCTCACCTGATTTGGTTGCACTTTCTTCTTGTGCAGAATTCTGACGATTGCCTTCCACCGCCATCGCGATGTTACCGATTTCTTCTTCCACGATGACATGCCATGGCTTCTCTGGAGCCACACTGTAATCAAAGCCCTTGATGGCGTGGGCGTCAATAGACATCTTGCTGTGGCGTATTATCCTATTTTCCTTGCTTTTGCAGTATCTTTGCTTAATTTCCTCCAATGAATCTGCCCTGATTCGCAAAGTTGCAATGCTCTGATAAATTAGTCTCCTGATCTGTCATAACGGTCGGTCCAATCGAGCCAAGTTAGAGATAAGTAGCACATTAATTAGGCGCATAACAGAGCACCCCAAATTCGCACTATCAATTTGCTGTTTACTTGACTTATAAACAGAGTTCGTGGCTCTGAGTGCCCGAATTTTTTATAGAGGCGTGCAGTGGAAGATTGACCATCCGGTTGCTTCAATTAAACAATGCAGAGGAATGATCGTGGAACCCCACATAACGCATATAATATTATCTCAGAAGCTATACAGCGTCACGTAATATTAGAGACAGATTATACGTAACTTCACCAACCCCACTGAAATGCGAAACAGTGTTACTGCACTTTATGCAGGGTATTCTGACGCTATTCACATTGTGATGGAATGTCTTGTTCCAATTTTCATTTTTGGTACATAAAAAAAACGAAATTGAGATTTTACGTATGAAAGTGTTTAATAATAGAAAATTTTAGAATTTTTATTTTGTTTTTTTAATATAGTTAGATAGGCTTTAATGATTTTTTAACTTTAAATAATGATAATAATACTTAAATTTAAATATAAACATTATCAATTTATGTTAATTTATAATTTATTATGAAAGTGTTTAATAATAGAAAATTTTAGAATTTTGATTTTGTCATTTTATTTTTTTAATACAGTTAGATGGACTTTAATGTTTTTTTAACTTTAAATAATGATAATAACACTTAAATTTAAAAATAAACATTATCAATTTACATTAATTTGTAATTTATTAAAGGTTAAGATGATCCGATTTTTTAATTTGCAAAACTCTTTAAAAGCTTACATTTCAAAAGAATTAAATAGATTTATACATATTTATATTCTACGACTGGAAAAGGGTTGACTTCCTCTGTAAATCTACTCCAAATACTTTAAAAGTTACTCTAAACAATGTTGCAGTGTTAGCAGTCCCGATTAGATGTTTATATTCCACGGTTGAGAAAAAGTTGACTCCCTCTGTAAACCTACTCGGAAAAAAAGATGTGGAATTCTGCCGTCTTGCCTGCCGGCAGAGCATGTTTGAGCAGAATCTGCGGCACTCTGACCGAGTCTCATACACGACTCTAAAATTTAAGTGTTTAATAAACACCGGCAATTTGTTTATCCATCATCCCCATAAGCTGGGAATTATTTATTTGTCAACCCCGATATGTCGGTCACAGAAATAATGGCTCGACATTCAACCTGTTTGAAGTTTTTTAAAATTAAATTCCATTTTTACTGTTATGTAACATTACATTAAATAATGATATATAAACATTTAAAGCATAAATTAAAAGGGACGAAGTTAGATCTTGAAAATTTAAATTTATATTAGGTACTTATAACATGTGTACCTAGTATAAATTTAAGTTTTCAAGATCTAACTTCGTCCCTTTCAATTTATGCTTAAAATGTTTATAAATAATTATAATGATGGGTAATGATTACCGAAATTAAACTCGAGTTTTAAAAAATTGTTATCCAGGGCGGTTTAATTGGATAAATTTGAAATTTGTGAAATCCTTGAAACAAATTAGATTGAGGTCGGATAAATTTGAAATTTGTGAAATCTTTGAAACGTTTCAGATTGAGGTTTGAATGCTCTATGAAGTGATTATATTTACAACAAGGAGGAGAGGTGGTAAAGCCCGAGTTATGTGTTAAGGAGGAAGTTGGGTTCTTATAGGATATAGAGAAAAAAAGAAAGTTACAATTTTTTTTGTATTAAAAAAGATTTGAAACAAATTATTTGTAAATCATTATAGGTTTTATGAGTTAAAACATTATTTTCAGCCTTCTTAGTGTTGTAAATAAGTATTTCTAAATCATTAGATGTTTTATGAGTTAAATCATTATCTTCAACCTTCTTAGTGCTGTAAACATGACCTTCTTAGTGCTGTAAACATGACAAATACATTTAACCCACTAAGTTTTAGAATTGCTTAATACCTCGCATCATAATGGAGTTTATGAGAGTTTCTTCTTACTTTAGCAACATTGAATTCCTTCCTTACCCAAATCAAAACAACAAGGGGATAATTTTGATCTTCTAGATAATGGTTGATCACCTCCTTAGAGTATATCTATTATTTTAATTCTCTAATTGTTTATGGAACCATGATTTTTCTATAAATTTAGATGTCATAATATTTCAAAATTATTGTTATTATGCAAAGTAATCTCTTCTTTGATTCCTTTATGATTTATCCAATGCTTGGTATATTTATGCCATCCCCATTTGAGCTACTTCTGATTTTCATTATAGTTTGAAGTTGTTGAAGAAATGGTAACTAGGTTTGGTCTTCATGACATTGTAATTATGATTTTTGTAAACAAGAAAATGAATTTATTGTTCCTTGGTGCATGGGTTTCATGAGAAAGAGGTGTATTTATTAGTAGCTCCCATTGAGAGCCTTAGGATTTATTAATATGTCAAAAGAAGCTCTTCTTGAGCATGAGAAAAATATATGTGAGTATATAGAAATGTCAAAGAAGCCCTCCAAAATGACAAGCACAATCCTCTTCACATCGACTTGCAAATGAATTAAAGAACATACATGTTAGCTTAAATAAGGTGACACATCTCTTCGTAAACTCAAGTCAGCTTATATACAGGACAAACAACTATATATATGTGCTAGGGCTACCACAGACAAAACATAACTCAGATTTGTCTAAGATTTTCAGATGTCTGTCACAAATAATTTTTGATGGTCTAGGGTCTGCAATCCGTACTACAGGAGGACACAACTTCGGATGAATCTGAAATTTCATAGGCACAATTATAGTCTCAGTGTAAATGCAATCACTAACACTGTCTCAACATTATTACAGTCCTAGAATACTCTCTAAGCACAACTACAGTCTCGACATACTAATGATGAAGAAGATCTAGGTGGTATCTCTATAACAGTCTCGGCATAGTTATGATGGGAAGGATTTCGGTGATCCAATAGTGACATAATCTATCTTAGCTTGCATTCTGAATGCAGTCATGATATCAGAATAGCAATAGTCATGATCTCATTCATGATCATGATAAAGATGTAGTTTTAAGATCTTGACCTTGATCTCCATGCAATTGTCGTATATATATAGACATATCTAAGTATAAAGATCTCACTATTTTGATGAAGATCTTAGTGATAAAGTAGTTGTTATCTCAGTGAAGGAGCAACAAAGATCTCAGTAAAGGAGTTGTAATAACCTCTCTGAAGATGCAACAATGATGAAGCTAGAATGACCTCCGTGGTGCATTAGTAATGACCTCTGTATAGTTGCAGTGATGATGATAAACTCAATAGTGATAAAGAAAAGGATTAGTATCTTGGTCTTGGAGTGGCTTAATTAGGTCAAGGGTCATGGTCTTGGTATTTGTCAATTGGAATCTCTATAAGAAGAATTTTGAGTGGGTTTTCCTATCCATGAGTGAGAGGTTTTGGCCCTGGCGAAAATTTGAATTCGTTTCTTCTTGTCTCTTTTATTTTTGATAGATATTTGATGAATTAAGAACGACGCACTCTAATAATAAGGAAATATTGTGCTATTAAGAAAACTCAAAAGAACCTCACATATAGTTATCATGGTAAGAAGAATCCCATTAATCTTAATTGCCCTAGATTCTTCAAAAGAAGCAACCTTAGAAACCCTCTTATATTCCATGTTGTCAATCTTGTTTTTGTACAGTAGGTACTAATGAAAGAGATGAATGTCCTTGTAATAGTTAAGGGGTTCTCCCCAGTATGAGGTCCCAATTAAGAACTCAACCGAGTTGGGATAAGAGACCCATCCAAATTTTGGCACAGAAACCATTCTTGTTTCTCAATAATGTTGTAAGATATGGATAACCATCATAGTAGAGGAATGAAGATTCTAAAATCAAACTAATTGATGAGCTAAGATTAAAAAAAAAAAAAAAAAAAAAGTAATCTATCAAGTAGTGAAAGGTAGAAGAGTAATAGGTAGTGAATGAGCTAGTATAAATGTAGTTGCACAGCCAAGGAAACGATTAGCTAAAATCCAAGACAAAAAGAATATATAACTTACCATAAAAACTTTATAATAGTTATTATGTTGATCTAATAAGTCCTCATAGAGTGGAGACTATAAAACTAAAAATAGTAAGCATGTGAGAAAAATAATCAAATTCATAGATAATCCATAATCTAGCAATATATATTTCACAAAGTACACAGACAAATGAATTGTTTAAGAATACTCAAAAACAAGGCCAAGGTAAATTTTAGAATACAACTCTAGCAAGGGCTTTGAAGGCTTCTTCATATTAAAGCAATGAATGTATAAGTACAAGATTCCTAGTTCTAGTCTGTAGGTATATCAACAAAATTCAAAAATTTGCTACCATTCTCATAGGGAGTTTGCCAACATTTATAGATTGACATATTAAATATCCCTTATGACCATTAAACTTCTCTGAGGTCAATGACAACTATTTAGATTCCCATTATTTACAAATATAATAAAGGGAAATACTTTAAAATCTAAAAATTAAGCAGAAAACTTGTCTCCATCTAATTGGGTCCATAATTAGGAGTTTTTAAATGCCTTGAATATGTGCCACCTAGTGCTCATAGTGTGATGTAATCATCATGACTTTTCTATAGAGTACACTCTCCATGATGACATGTAATTTTGATGTAGGAAGAGAGATGACTAGGATATTCCTCGATGTAAGATCAGGTATGGATTCGATATTGTCATTTACTTGGTGAGGTTTACAAGTGTTGCTTTAAGTTACCCTCAATATGGTCCTCTAATTTCCTATTTTTTTTCTTGGTCTGATCTTTCCTTAGGTTTTTGCAATTGTTTAAGGTTGTCTATCAAAAAACATGTAGAATGGTTAACCTACTAAATATTCCCCCTTTGATCTATATCTATTGTCAACTTAGTATATCATTCAGTCTAGTTCATCTAAGGCTAGATCCTATCTTTGAGACAATTGATATGATCTAACCATGTATATCCCAAAAATCTTAATCAATTTAGTTAGGGTTCTACATTGTTCGGGGACACAACCACTAAATTTTAGCATGCCTTCTTTTTATACAAAAATGTGGTTCTTACATAAAAACAATGAAATAATAGGTACCCATTATGAAGAATTTTTTAAATGATATCTGCAAAAATCCTATGGTTTTGGTCCAAGGATATTCATTCATGTGTACATGCATTGGGCTTTAGTGGCCAGGACAAAGGAAAACTCATCCTAGAAAAAACCTAGGGAGCTTGGCAAATATAAATTTAGGGTTATTGAATCATTATAAGAGTTCATGAGCCTTTTTGGCATCAATTATTCAAGTGACCATACTTTATCTTTACTTTTACCTCCAATGAATTCATGTGTTACGCACAAAAATGCTAAGATAAATCATCTTGGGAGAGGAAGAAACTTGTAAGATTGAATTATGACTATTGCTTGAGGCATAAAAATGCACTGTACCACTACAAGGATAGAAAATTATGAACTATAACACTAATAATATGCCTAATATTGTGCTGTATGGAAATACAGAAAGAAAAATATGAATTCAAGAGAGAGGAAAGGTGACTGTAGCACTCCACTAAGGGTTAGCTTTGGAACTATTGTATTAGCAAAGCCATAATGATGCACTAAGGAGGATCATAAATGCATGTTTTAAATCGATATAATTAACCACTGGAAGTAGATTCTTACTAAAAATATAAAAAATATAATGGAAAACACACAAATTCAAATAGGTATGTTATCCTCGAAATCCAAACCTAAGAAAACAAATAAGCTTTTTTTGTATATATATTTTTTTGTAGGGTATTAGATACAATATATACCCGGTGACATAAATGAAATTCCAATTCAACTCTAGTTCTTTAAGTAAAACCACAAAACCATGGGAAAAACCACCATGCATTACATAATTTCTTTTAGCAAAATTGTGGGTTGAAAACGACAAAAAAAATGGATGCAAAAAACTGGCAATTTTTTTTATGGGTGTTTCTGAACTAATTTTTATGGTGTATATAGGTCATACAAAGAATATAAAACATACTCAACGTTCTCCCATTGGTAGTTTTCTTCGCATATAGGGGGCTACAAGAGTACAAATTCAAGAATCTGGGGCAGTGATGCCCATTATTTCTCTACACTAAGAGGACTTCTCAATGCTCACAGATTTGTTAATGCATCTACAACATTTTTCAACTATCAACATTTTCCAATAGCACCTTATTATCTTCAATCATATCTCTCACAAAGTGACTAAACATCAATATGGTTTATCTTTGAGTGATAAGAAAGGTTCTTCGCCAGGAAAATTGCACTCCAGTTATGACAATTTGTCTTTATAACTTGTTGTACTAATCCCATTCCTAAACACAATCTTTGTAACCAAATTTCTTCTTTACTTGCATTAGTGGTTTCCATGTATTTAGCTCATATAATTTGAATTTAGCCTATATAATTCCTCTTTCTCATCCATTTGTTTTCTCCTCCAAATAGGTTAAACATATACCCAGTTGTAAATCTTCTATGATCTAAATCTTCATCTCATCCTCCATAAACAAAGTTATCAATGTGTTGACAATTTGACCAATCATAGTTTTACTTGGTAGCACAATTCATATCTAGTCATGCCACACAAATACATCAAAAATATCTTCATTTTTTTTTAATGCTCCCTCCATGGTTTTGACATATATTTCTCAATACTCCCACTATATATGCAATGTCTTGTCTAGTATAAACCATTACATACATCAATCTTCTAACTACACTATAATATTGTACATATGACATATCCTCTTCCTCTTTCTTTGTCTTAGTTCACTAATATGTAGATAATTTTACACTAACAAGAATAGGGTCCTGTTGTGGCCAACAACAACCCCCCTTCTTATTTAGTGTTATTATTAATACTAAATAAGTGGGGACCCTTAGTCAAAAATTTTAAAAAATTAATTAGTGCTTGTATTTCCTTTTTAATAAAATTTACCATCATAAACTTAGGAAAATACCCTTGAAAAATCTAAAAAGCTTAAGTTTCATGATAAGGTAAGACAAAATCATTCCTTAAAAAAAATTTCATCGCAAAAAGGATAACAAGATACATCCTTACAAGCCGAATTCTAAGATTGCGAGATCGCGTTGTGAGACTAAATATTGAAAAACATATATCGCATCGCGTGCATCAAAGACCCCTTACGCTGAAAAATCATAAAAATTACCGATATGCGATGGCACCTATCGCAAAATCGTATTTCGCAGAAAACACTTTAACAAAAAACTATCATATTCCATGCTCCTGCGATATTGCGATATTGTGATAGAGCGGCAAAGCGATAAAACGACATTGCGATATTGCGATAGAGTGGAAAAGTGATAAAACGATATTGCGATATTGCGACACAGTGATCTACGATATTGCGAAGAAAATCTCAAAATCACTTCGTCACAAATCTTTAGGGCTCATTATTCGAGAAAACTGTTTCCATAAACTGAGACCTGGTAATGCACTTTAATGCTGATTAATGAGTTAGTTGCCAGTTGTTAATGAAATATGACTTTGTGCTTATCGAAGAGCCAGTTCACATAAGGTGGTATATTTTTATGTCTTCGGCATTTAAAGCGTTCCCGTCACCTTTCCTTATCATTATTCTCACCTCACTTGTAAACTACAGGAATGAAGAACAAAGAATTATACAAAGCAGTATACATGATATTATGGGGAAGAAAGGCAAAGCTCCGAGCTCTGACGTCAAAGAAATGACGTCCCTATATACAGACACTTCCTGTAATAGAGACATTGGTATTACTACTCTGGAAGGCATGTTGAAGAAGATAATCCCAAGGTGATGGAGGTTACGACTTCTACAGGTTCACAGGGGTCTTCTAAGGTATCAGTTGTAGATTTAGCTTGTTCGTTCTTACACCGGATAGCGGCGAGGCCCAAAATTCTCTGCTACATTGACATGGTTAAATGGGTACTAGACAGTGCTGACATCAGAAATAGACAGTTTAAGACTCAGGGTCAAGAGCTTACAGAATCATTGTTGTCACAAAATTATAACTTTATATCCGCTAAAAGAAAATGCGCAAGAGGCGAAAATCGCATCAAGGAAGCCCGGATCAAGAAACGGAGGTAGTTTCCGATGCACGATTAGTGCTAATCGCACATCGCTGGGCAAAACTTCTTGAAAAGGAAAGCCTATAATTTATCAGTCACCTGTAAGCCTAGAAATTTGTAAAAAAAAACGCTAGAGGTAAAATAAAAAAGTAAAACTTGAATCCTAAAACTAGTAGTAATTTTCTGAACATATGGTATGTACATATGAACAACAATTGCAAACAGGCTGGAGACAGAAGGCTCAAGAAAAGGCAGAATCAGTCAAAATATTAACTAAGTTGAATTGGGATTCTTACTGGGCATATTTGGTAAAACCACACAGCGAGTGTATGACTCTCAAAAGCATCATCAATTTCGCCGAGAAGATGGTGCCAGCTCTCGCTGAATCTGTTTTTTCAGGACAGTTAAAGTCTGAAGTTAGCTAGTCGACTCTTCTTAGGTAAATGTTGAATGCTTGCGATTTCAAGGATCAGATACAGAAATAGTTAGTTGTTAGTTTTTAGATTCAATATTAGTATTAATTTTGCTTTATTTTTGCCTGAAAAAAGGACGGTCATTTAAACTGCATCCTACATTTTTGTAATAAGTTATTTTTAGATTTAGTTAGTAGTATTTAAACCCTTCTCATGCATTTAGAGAAGGGTCCTGAAATTTATGAAAAACTTGTCCTCAGAACATGCACTTTTGCACCCTCCGAGGAGGTTTTGATGAATGAATGGAACATGATTTATTGATATCTGTATTTAATATCTGCTACTGATGTTGCACTTATGTACTTTTAGTGGATGTTGGATTAAGAAGAGATAAACCATTATCGCTTAAATCTCATTAGTAGAACTAGTTAAAAATGGTACTTTTATCTCTTAACTATTTCTACCTTTGTGTTAAAAGTGATATTCGTATTCAGTTGTTTATATATTGATGCATGAATGCCTGAGTTATCATTTGGCACTTTTGTATGGTGATAGCTTTTTATTTATGCTTAATGTATGAGTAGCTTATTATGTGATATGTTTTTCACAATTATTTCGTCTAACTTTTTATGCGAAGTGGTTTATCTGTATTGAATTCTTTTCTCATAATTGTTGAATGATGTTTATTATCGATTGTTATATGAAATCTTTTTAGATCGCATAACACAAGGATTAAACCCCATGTTAGTGTAGACTTAGATATTTCTTCTTATTAGAATACAATTGCATGTTATTAGATTCGAGTTAGAATTAGAGTATCTCACTTAGGAACTTTTAGAAAGGAAATATCGATTCTTCACACACACACACACATAAATTTGGAAACTAGTCCCATATCCCTAGTCGGACCCACTATACCAAACGAAAAAGGATCTGCTAACCAAGTTCCGGACCGAGTGGGTATCCCCCTTGTTGTAGACCCGATTTTTGGGGCTTCAACATATTTGGCGCTAGAAGGAGGGCATGAACTATGAATGGAAAGAAAGTCTAAATCTAAATACCATTCTGAGAGTAAATCACCCTCACCATCTCCCCCGACTTCTCCATTGCATTTAGAATCTTTAAATCTAGAGCCAGAAGTCCAAAGAACAACAGCCGCTGCTACCAACCCTGATATTTCAGGACAATCTACTATTGAACCTCCTGAAGTTGAATAATTGATTCACAAACTTCAACGATTTTCTATATCTCCTCAACGATCTAATAAATCTCAAGGCAGCGTGACTTCGCAATATAACCCTACTCTTCCTCTTACCAGATTAAAGATCAAAAAGTTTGGCGTTCAGCCAACCGTGTTACCTCTACCCACAAGGAAAAGAGCGAGAAAATCACCTAAAGGGTCCGATAGCGAGACTCTTTAATCATCATCATCCATCTTAACCTCTCCACCACAAAAGAAACCATCCACCCCTCCACTTTAGATGATTGTCCATCTGTCCATTGGTACTTCCACATCTCCTTCTCAATCATCTAGAGTCATAATATCAACATCCTCTCAACTGCAGGGATCATCTTCTGCACTTTCCTCTGCTAGTAGATCAGCGATGGCCCAATCTCCATGGAATAACCCAGGGGCAGCCTTAATGCCTGTACCCTTGATCCAGCTACCAACCCATCCTGAAAAATGGCTGCCTAAGTTTAATCCTGAGGCAGGCATGCTAGTGGAAGAACATACAAATAACTTTATGCTATCCATAAATCTCAATGGAGTTACTAACAAAGACATTGTTGTTCAACTTTTTCCTTATACTCTACAAGGAACAACAGGATCATGGTATTTTTCATTACCATCTGGATCTATCACTAGTTGGGATATCTTCCAAGAACAATTCCTTATTAAGTTTGGTGATGATAGGTCTATGGCGACATTGATCAACAACCTGTCTAACCTTAGGGCCAAGTCAAAAGAACCTATCAAAGATTTCAATTCACGTTTCAATATACTGTTAAACAAAATTCCTACTGCTTCCAAGCCTAGCGAAGAAGTGCGAAGTGAATGGTACATCACTGCTTTACCATCAAACATAGCAATCTTTGTTGATAGGGCTAACAAAACAACTTTAGTAGAAAATATGAAAGAAGCAATAATAGTAGAGAAACATATTATAGCCCTAGAAAATAAAAATGCGATAGAAGAATGAAAATCCAGAAAGTTTACTTTCAAGGAAGATCCCAAGAAAAAACAATCGAAAGATCCATTCAATTTAGAAGGATTGCAAAAAGTTTTGAAGACCATGTCTAACGAAATGATTGACATTAAGAAACAAGTGGTAGAAAATTCTGCTAAAAAGCCATACAGACCTTTTAAAAGAAACCCTTTAACCGATTCCAAGCCCCCTAATGCTATTACAAGTGTTGAGTCCAAAGAAGAAGAAGAGGAAATTGCTACCGAAGAACATACCGATGAAGAAGAAGTTGTAGATTTAGAAGGCATGTGGTATTTCATCCTCCCAGATGAAGAGGATCAAGAGGCATCCCCGGTTAGTTATCACAATAGAAATCAACTTGATCCTCCTCAACCTACCCCTAAGCCAAAGAGCGTAAGCTCGATGACTAAGAATAAAGTCGCAGCCAAGAAAACGACACCTAAAGCGACTCAAACTAGCCCAGTCCAAACATATCCATCAACTCCATCTAAAACGCTGATCGTTTGGGATGAAATGGAGTATAATATCATAGAAGACATGAAAAAGACTAAGGCCAATATCACTTTTTATGAACTGAGGAAGTTAAAACACCATCAAAAGATACTTCTGAAAGAGTTACACACTGTAACAGTTGCACGTTTTCTCGCCACTGTAATCTCTCAAGCTTCCCATGACATGGGAAGACCTCCAACTAATGTGATTAATAAAGTTGACCCAAACGATATCGCCTTAATTGGAGGAAGATCTAGATCTCATACTCCTCCATTTCTTCTTACTTATGAAATTTTCAATAAAAATTTGCATAATTGGTTAGTGGATTTTGGAGCTTCATCGAATATTTTACCAAAGTCAATATGTGCAAAATTGAACGTTCAACAGCAAAAATTTGTTGTGCGCATAGTTCAATTAGATCGATCGCAAGTCGAAGTGATTGGCGAATTATATCAGGTTACCATAAGGTTGTCATCCAACCCAAAGGTATGTCAAGTTATCGACATTTTAGTTGCTGATATTCAGGAATTTTATGGCTTAATTGTTAGCAGAGATTGGTTAGAAAAACTTCATGGATACTTTGCAACTAACTGGTCGCACATGTGGCTCCCTTACAATGGTAAACCAAATCAAATAAAAGTTGAGCGAGAAAGACATCAGAAATACATAGTAACTGAACTGGAGGGAGAGAATGAACCAGTAGCATACATCAATAACATCACTCGTAACTACTCAGTAGATTCTTTCCTAGGAAATTTTAATGCTTATACTTCACCTTACTTAGAACATTCTGTTTTATCTCAAGTAGAAAATTTCTCTCAAACAGATAGTTCTAAATGTATTAATTTTATAGATAGTCTTGTAAATAAATCTTTATTTTGGAAGTTATCTTTTGACGGTTCTAAGTCTAACGAAGGAGCAGGAGCATGATGCGTGTTAATAAGTCCAGAGGGAGATAAAACTATGCTAACTTGCAGAATCGAATTTGATTGCACCAACAATACTGCAGAATATGAAGCTTTAGTCCAAGGGTTATACAAAGCAATCAGATTAGACGTCAAATATCTTCAAGTTTTCAGAGATTATGAAATTGTAATCAGACAGGTACGCAATACTTACATTGTTTATCGGGTCATTTAAAACATTACTAATCTTTAGTTCAAGATCTGACTAAACACTTTATAGAATTTAATATTTCATCAATTCCCAGACTCGAGAATGCTAGTGTAGACCTCTTAGCTAACATAGCTTCCAAGCTCATTCCTTTAGAAGATTTTAGCCTTGATCAATTTTCAATTGAATTGATTTTTAGACCCTCGATTCCTGATAACATTACCGATTGGAGGATTTTCAACGATGATCCTAATATAGTGACTTTCCTCATATTGGAAGGATCCTACACCAATCAAATAATTGACGAAGACCAACATGACCGACAATTGCAACAAGATAACACGAACAATGCTATACCTAAGTCAGTAGTCAAGTTAGAAGACCTTTATAATTTGAAAGATCGGTTTAAAAGATCTACCAATTCAAAACTCCAAAGTTAAACTTTGAACTACGAATTAGTAAATCTAGGAACTGATACCAAACCATAGAATATCAACCTAGTCCTTGGTCTAGCTCCTGAAGAAAAACTAGCATATATTCGTCTCTTGAGACTATACAAAAGTGTCTTTGCTTGGAATTATGATGAACTCAAAACATACGACACCTCCATCATCCAACATACTATTCCAATGATAGACGATGAAAAACCTGTCCAAGAAAAGTTGAGAAAGATCCATCCCAATCTAGAAAACTAGAAAATCTGAACTCAATAAGTTATTGAAAGCCAAAATAATTTTTCCCGTTCGACGTTCCAAATGGGTTTCCAATATGTTCCTTGTTAGAAAGAAAAATGGAGACATTAGATTTTGCATTGACTTTCGAAATCTTAACAAAGCCTACCAAAAGGATAATTTTCCTTTGCCTCCCATGGAACAATTTTTGCAGGTAGTTGCTGGGTCAGAATTAATGTCATTCTTGGATGGATTCTCATGATACAATCAAGTGTTGGTACATCCCGATGATCAATTAGAAACCACATTCAGAACTAAATGGGGCACATACACATATCAAAAGATGCCACTTGGTCTGATTAACGTTGGTGCCGTATTTCAGAGAGCCATGGACATCGCATTCAAGGGGTTAGTTAATAAATTAGTGGTAATCTGTTTGGATGATATAACTGTATATTCCAAGAAATGAAACAATCATCTTAGAGATTTAAAACAAATATTCCAACGTTGTCAAAGGTATGGAATTTCACTTAACCCAAAAAAATCTATTTTCGCATTAAGTGAAGGAAAACTTCTCGGATTCATAGTGTCAAAATATGGAATTCACATTAATCCTGACAGAATCAAGGAGATTTCCGATACCCCTACCTCACAACAAGAAAGCCATGCAATATTTTCTTGGCCAGATTAACTTTGTAAAGAGATTTGTTGTAGATTTTTCAAGAATTGTGTCTCCTTTACAAGAAATGATAAAAAAGAACGCAAACTTTAAATGGGGCCAAGATGAATATGAGGCATTCAATCTGATCAAACAAGCAATTGTTAATGCTCCATCTTTAGCAACTCCAAATTTTTCTGATCCTTTTATCTTATATACATTTGCCTCTGATAGATCATATGCTACGATACTCACTCAAGCAAATCAAGAAAAGGCAGAAGCCCCAATTGCCTTTTTGAGTTCCAATTTACAAGGGGCTGAGTTAAATTATTCAGATGTGGAGAAACAAGCTTATGCTGTTTTCAAAGCAATTACATATTTCAGACCCTTTTTACTCAAAACCCATACGAAAATCATAGTACCGTTTCCAGTGGTAAGAAATCTTCTAATACAGAAGGATGTGGGTGAGAAAAGAGCCAATTGGATTACTGCCTTATAGGAATGTGACGTAGAAATCAAACCAGTAAGTATCGTAAAAGGTCAAGGCTTTTGCAAAATTCTGGCCGGAGCATCAGTTATGTTAGAATTTCCATCTACAGAGATACAAATGTATGAGGTAAGCCTAAACGATGTTGAGTCATTATATGCTAATATCATTTATTATCTAAAGAATGGATACGCTCCTTCAAACCTCGATCATACCAAGAAAAGAGCTCTAAGGTTGAAAGCCAAACAATATCAGCTTGTGAACGATGTTCTTGTTAGAATAAATTATGATTATGTTCTCCTTAGATGTCTTGAGAAATCTGAAGCTGAAAAAGTCTTGCAGGAACTCCACGATGGGCCAGCAAGCGGACACTATGCTAGAGACACTATTGCTCATAAAATCTTACGCACAGGCTATTACTGGCCCACATTATTCAAAGACTCACATAACTATGTGAGAAAATGTTAAGTCTGTCAAACTGCTACTGGGAGACAAAAGAAACCATCCTTGCCACTGCAACCAGTCAACACTGAGCAGCCTTTTGATCAGTGGGGATTGGACATAATAGGTGAGATCGTTCCTCACTCTTCTAAACAGCATAGATATATCCTTACAACAACAGATTACTTCATTAAATGCATAGAAGAAGTTCCAATCAATATGGCTAATGCTGAACATATCATCGAGTTCATAGATTAGTTCATAATCACCAGGTTTGGGTTGCCTTCTGCTTTAATGTTTGATAATGCATCATATTTTTCTGGTAATGCAATGACTGAATTTGCACTCAAAAGGGGTTTCAAGCTTAAATACTCCGCCAATTACTATCCATAGGGGAATGGATTAGCTAAATCTACAAATAAAAACTTAATCAGAATTATTAAGTGAACCATTAACCAAATCATAAAAATTGGCACAAGTCGTTAATATATGCTTTATGGGCAGATAGAATAATGCAGAAAGCCTCCATCGGCACTTCCCCCTTCAATTTAGTTTATGGGAAAGAAGTGGTTCTTCCAACTCATTTGGCAATTCCTTCTTTGGCTTTGGTTCAATATATTGATGAAGCACCAACTTCTTCCTTACAACTAAGGCAACTGGAAATAATTAAGTTAGAAGAAAAATGAGAACAAGCCAAAATAACTCACACTCATCATCAAGCATTAGTAAAAGCCTCTTTTTATTCAAACATGATATCCAGAAAAGACTTTCAGATGGGAGATCTAGTTTTAAAATGGGACAAGGCTCATGAGGAAAAATGGAAACATATAAAATTTCAAACAATGTGGCTTGGCCCTTTCCAAATCATAGAAGTCATAGGTCCGTCCACTTTTATGTTACAGGATTCAACAGGAAAAAGAGATTCTTTACCTGTTAATGGACAGATCCTCAAAAAATATTTTCCATAGGAGATCATTCTTCTATTTTGTAGATTAGTTTTTATTTCCATAATAAAACCAGTTGTAAATGATTACATTTGATATTTATGAAAAAGACACAAATTCTCTTTTAGATTTTGTTTTTTCACTTGTATAAATAGAATTCTTTTAGAAAATTGATGATTATTATTGAAAGATACAGTTAAAGACTCTAGGCCTAGAAATGATACTAGTTTCAACTTTGTAAGTTTTGATAAAAAACGACCTTTAGTGGGAAATTGTTTTATATCAGTCCAATGAAAGGTATCAATAACAAAATGAAGATTCTCTGTAGAAAATATCTTTCCAAAAAGCTCTACCATTGTTGTCCAGAGCTATCTTAAGGAAACAATGACTTCCTCCACACATAGGAAACTTCAACGTTTAGAGAATAATCCAATGATACACTTTAACTTAAAGAGTAAGAGGTCTCATCACGAGCCGGCTTATCATGATCATAGATATTATAGCTTGCTGACTTTTCCAATACTGCATACCACAATAGGGAAATGACTTAAGATTGTTGCAATTAAAAGAGAAGGGGTCTCATCAAGAGCCAGCTTGTTCAGCGAAGCTATAAATTAACTGAATGATTGTGTCATAAATTGGCTATCAAACCAAGACATTGTTCTTTAAGGGTAAAAATGAAAATGAAAGCAATAAGTGTGGATATGGATTTCTCTTTGAAAGTTGTAAGTCTCTCTAAGTAGGATACAAGGTCATTGTTGGGTAACAAGTAACCCCGTCGAGGCTATAAACACCTGCTAGCAGCAGAGGCTCTACCTACGATAGATGAGCATATTCAAAACTGATTTACAGGGAAGGCTTTGTTTTTATCTTTATAAACCAAGTAATGACTGATGTAGATCAAGGACTAGCTTGAGGGAGTAAATAACCAAAGTTAAAAATAGAAGAAACAAAATATCATTGATAGGTAAAAGCATAATGTACTTTGTCTTTCTATAATAAAGTTTAATTTTCTTGAAAAGTTTCAGTTTTGGAAGTTTAGAAAATTCAAAAGAAAAGAAGAGATAATTGGTTCTTCCAAGTGAATCGACAATTGTTGTGGCCAACAACAACCCCCCTTCTTATTTAGTGTTATTATTAATACTAAATAAGTGCGGACCCTTAGTCAAAAATTTTAAAAAATTAATCAGTGCTTGTATTTCCTTTTTAATAAAACTTACCATCATAAACTTAGGAAAATACCCTTGAAAAATCTAAAAAGCTTAAGTTTAATGATAAGTTAAGACAAAATCATTCCTTACGAAAAATCGCATCGCAAAAAGGATAACAAGATACCTCCTTACAAGCCGAATTCTAAGATTGCGAGATCGTGATGTGAGACTACATATTAAAAAACACATATTGCATCGCGTGCATCAAAGACCACTTACGCTGAAAAATCCTAAATCGCCGATATGCGATGGCACCTAACAGAAAACTATCATATGCCACGCTCCTGCGATATTGCAATATTGCAGCAAAGCGATAAAACGATATTGCGATATTGCGATAGAGTGGAAAAGCGATAAAATGATATTGCGATATTGCAACACAGCGTTCTGCGATATTGCGAAGCAAATTGCAAAATCGCTTCGTCGCAAATATTTAGGACTCATTATTCGAGAAAACTGTTTCCATAAACCGAGACCTAGTAATGCGCTTTAATGCTAATTAATGAGTTAGTTGCGAGTTGTTAATGAAATATGACTTTGTGCTTATCGAAGAGCCAGTTCACGTCAGGTGGTATATTTTTATGTCTTCGGCATTTAAAGCTTTCCCATCACCTTTCCTTATCATTACTCTCACCTCACTTGTAAACTGCAGGAATGAAGAACAAAGAATTATACAAAGCAGTATACAGGATATTATGGGGAAGAAAGGCAAAGCTTTGAGCTCTGAAAACAAAGAAATGACGCCCTATATACAGACACTTCCTATAACAGAGATGTTGGTATTACTACTTGGGAAGGCATGTATAATCTACTTGAAGAAGAGAATCCCAAGGTGACGGAGGTTACGGCTTCTGCAGGTTCACAAGGGTCTTCTAAGGTATCAGTTGCAGATTTATCTTGTTCGTTCTTGCACTAGATAGCGGCGAGGCCCAAAATTCTCCCCTACACTGACATGGTTAAATGGATACTGGACAACACTGACATCAAAAACAGACAATTTAAGACTCAGGGTCAAGAGCTTACTGAATCATTGTTTTCACAAAATTTGAACTTTATATCCGCTAAAAGAAAATGCGTAAGAGGCGAAAATCGCACCAAGGAAGCCCAGATCAAGAAACAGAGGTAGTTTCTGATGCGCGATTAGCACCTAGCGCTAATCGCACATCGATGGGAAAAACTTCTTGAAAAGGAAAGCCTCTAATTGCTCAATCACCTATAAGCCCAGAAATTTGTAAAAAAGAATGCTATAGGTAAAATAAAAAATTAAAACTTGAATCCTAAAGCCAGTAGTAATTGTCCGAAATATCTTCAATATGGTATGTACATATGAACAACAATTGCAAATAGGCTAGAGACAGAAGGCTCAAGAAAAGGAAGAATCAATCAAAATATTAACTAAGTTGAATTGGGATTCTTACTGGGCATATTTGGTAAAACCACACAGCCAGTGTATAACTCTCAAATGCATCATCAATTCTGTCGAGAAGATGGCGCCAGCTCTTGCTGATTCCGTTTTTGCAGGATAGTTAAAGTCTGGAGTCGGCCATCCGACTCTTCTCAAGAAAATGCTGAATTCTTGCGATTTCAAGGATCAGATACAGAAATAGTTAGTTTTTAGTTTTTAGATTCAATATTAGTATTAATTTTGCTTTTTTTTTCCTAAAAAAAGGACGATCATTTAAACTGTATCCTACATTTTTGTAATAAGTTATTTTTAGATTTAGTTAGTAGTATTTAAACCCTTCTCATGCATTTAGAGAAGGGTCCTGAAATTTATGAAAAACTTGTCCTCAGAACATGCACTTTTGCACCTTCCGAGGAGGTTTTGATGAATGAATGGAACATGATTTATTGATATATGTATGTAATATCTTCTACTGATATTGCACTTTTGTACCCTTAGTGGATGTTGGATTAAGAAGAGATAAATCATTATTGCTTGAAGCTCATGAGTAGAACTAGTTAAAAATGGTACTTCTATCTCTTAACTATTTCTGCCTTTGTGTTAAAAGTGATATTCATGTTCATCTATTTATATATTGATGCGTGAATGCCTGAGTTATCATTTGGCACTTTTGTACGGTGATAGCTATTTATTTATGCTTAATGTATGAGTAGCTTATTATGCGATATGTTTTTCACAATTATTTCGTCTAACTTTTTATACGAAGTGGTTTATCTGTATTGAATTCTTTTCTCATAACAGTTAAATGATCTTTATTACCGATTGTTATCTTAAATCTTTTTAGATCGCATAACAAAAGGATTACACCACGGGTTAGTGTAAACTTAGATATTTCTGCTTATTAGAATACAATTGCATGTTATTAGATTAGAGTTAGAATTAGAGTATCTCACTTAGAAACTTTTAGAAAGGAAATATCGATTCTTCACACGCACACACATAAATTGGGAAACTGGTCCCATATCCCCAGTCGAACCCACTATACCAAATGGAAGAGGAGCTACTAACCAAGGTCTAGACCGGGTGGGTATCCCCCTTGTTGTAGACCCGATTTTTGGGGCTTCAACATGTCCCTCACCAGTTTAATGAGTCTTGCATATTACACCTCTAGAATATTTTCTCCACATACTTCCTCTCAGTTAACCATAGTCGTTATAACCCTATTTTCGACTCCGCTATAGTGAGAGGGACCCAAGTTCAACATACCTTAGATGATAGCTAAAATACATCCCCTTTGACCATTGCTTTTACTTATGTCAACCTTACAAGGAAGTTATTACATGTTAAAAGGGTGAAATTACATAAATCAATAATTTATCATAATTATTTTGTCACAACTTCATAATTATGAGATAATAATTATTTCATAATTGAGATAATTGAGAAAAAATAAATAAATGAGAAATAGGTTCTAGACTATTTCTTTCCCATGAAGATCAACTTGACCTAGTTATATATGAGTTAGATAGTGGTCCAATAATGTAGACGTTTTCTAACTTCTCAATCCCCTAGTTTTTTAGATACATTCTCCCAGAGGATAAAATGAACCTATATAATATCATCCTATCAATAGAAAATAATTTCGATCCAATTAGCTCCATATATATCTAGTTTGACATCTAGATCTAGAAATCATATTATAGTGCAAGAGTTATGCTCATTTGAGAGTTTGTCATTCTTTGAGGAGGAAAACAAGTTCCTAGATGAAGGAGAGATGTTTGATGGTTGAAGGCATACTGATATAGACTTATGCAGGAATGCAAAAAAATATAAATATAAACATTAACATAAAGATGTATTAGAAATAAAACCTCATTTAATTAATATCAAAGAACTTAAATATGCTTACATGCATAATGGAAATAAAATAGCTCGAGTGATGGTAGCTTATGTTTGAGAAGAGATGTGGCATTTGCATGCCTTTGAGCTGTATTAAAATGAGGCTCAAATACCTTTTTATTATTGAAAAACAAAGGAAAACCTTAAACAATCAAAACCCTAACCTCAGGAGATGAAACACCAAGAAATTATGGGCCGCATTGGGGTTAGTTGGGAAGCCAACTTATAGGGGTCATAACTTGGTCATATAATGTCTGTTTGATGTTTACAATACCTTGTTGGAAATATATCTCTGAGTACTATATTATTTTCCGCATGGTGATGCGTATGGAAATAGGCCTACTGCGGATCTCAAAAAAGTGCTATTTAGGGGGTCAAAATATATTTGGAAGTTTAGGGCCCAAAAAAATGTTAAAAAATGTAGATGCTACTATAATCAAGGAAACAGGTGAAACCAATTGGAGGTCTAGGTGGAATAGGTGGGTTGCCACCACTATCCACATGGATTAGTCCTCCCACCTTAGGAAGAAATCATCCTCGTTGAAATTTCTTTTGAACCTAGTCCTTGGTGAAAGAGTTGGTCTGCTTTGATAACTCAATATAGTTGGATACTCTATTGGTGAGTGTTCTTGAACTACGTGTCCATGATCCTATCAGTTGTGGCTTGCTTGATGCAACTTGGGTTGAGCTCCATTAGCGTCAACTGCTCAGCAGCGTCAGATGTATCCAACAATGGAGGAAAGTATAGTCGCAACTGATACACATTGAATATTAGGTGCAGACCAAGGAAAGATGGAATGCTGAGCTCAAAGGAATTATCTCCTACAACCTTGGCGATGGTGTACGACCCACATCGGAGTGGGCGAAGCTTGTGGTGGGGCCCAATGCAGCACTCCTCCTGCAAATGTAACTAAACTTTATTGCCAACTTAGAACTTGTGTGGCACTCGATGTTGATCATGACGTTGCTTATACTTAACATTGGCTATGTCCAATATGTCATAGACCTACTGCAAAATGTGCTAAATGTGCTAAATGAATTTTTTAGCCTAGTCAAATTCGGGTTGGACATGAGACGAATCTTCTTGATTTATTACAAATGGTATGGCCACATCAATTGGACATAGTGGCTAGAATGCCAACCCCACCTAAAAGGGGCTATGGCTAGTTGAGATATGGAGAGCTCTATTGTAGTTGTGCTGGACATAGGAGATGCTTTCATCCCATGTGTGTGGATTCTTTGAGTTTTACATGCGAAAATATTTCATGATCATCCTATTAATGACCTTTGTTTGGCCATCAGTTTGAGGGTGGAAGGTCATGGACTTAGTGAGCTTGGTATCTAGCATCAACCAGAGGCTTGACCAAAATGTACTCAGAATCCCGATCTGAGATAATATATTGTGGGATCCAAAAATGTACCCACACTCATTCAAAGGAGAGCTTAGCAATGGCTTCTTCTATGATACTCTTTTTGTAGGCTACCAGAATGGCCATCATAGAGAATTTGTCAATAACCACGAACATACAATCATTTCCATGCTTAGTAGAAGGAAGACCCAACATGCAATCCATGGAGATGGATTCCCAAGGCCGACTAGGAGTAGGTAGAGGAGTATATAGTCCTTGATTCTTGATGTTTTGTTTGGAAATGGCACAGTTAGTGTGAGATTTGATGTACTTCCCAACATGGTGTCAAAGGTTCGACCAATAAAAATACTTCTGCAACAATGCCACTATTTTCTCTACTCAAAAATGTTTAGCAAACCGGCTGTAGGGTGCCCCCCAAGTCATCTTGGGATGCTCTCTTATAGGAACACAAAGGTGTCTCAGGTGGCATAACAGTGCATTCTGGAGGTGAAAACCTATCACTTTCTTACGTTCCAGAAGAATATAGTATCTGTCGTATAATTTTGGATCACTCTTGTAAAGATGCGGCCACCCCAAAGTGTCGTGTCCACAAGAGTTGAGCACAGTGGTCAGTGCCATAACCAATGGTGGGTTGAGACATTCTACAACATTATTAGTGCTACCCTTCTTATGCTTGATTGTCAAATGGAATTGTCAGAGATATGTGGACCATTCTTTATGGTGATCGCTTTGCAACTCCCTTTGTGTCTATATGAACTGCAGGGGTTGATGGTCTATGTGGATGACCGTCTCCTTCCCCAAAATATAATGCTTCCATTGTCGACAAGTTTGCACAATAGGATACATATATTTGTCATAAGTCAAATAATTTCAGACTATATCTGAAGGTTTCCCACTATGATATGCCACCGCATGGCCCTACTGGGTAAGAGTTGCACCAACAACATAGTCAGAGCCATATGTCTCAATTTCAAATGGTTGTTGCAGATCTAGTAATGTGAGCACTGGTGCAGAATAGATGTGATGCTTCAACTCGACAAATTCCTTTTGTTAGGATTCACATCAAAAGAAATTTGATTTCTCTCCACCCTTGGTGACTTGACTCAAAGGCCAAGTGATATGGGAGAATCCTAACATGAACCTCTGATAGAAGTTGGAAAGACCCAAAAAGATACAGAGCTTTGTTAGAGTCGTCAGGGCTGGCCAATCTCGAATAACTTGTATCTTGGCTAGGTCCACATGTAGACCCTATTCATTAATGATGTACCCTAGATATTGAACTCGTGTCATATCAAAGGTGCATTTCTCCAAATTTAGCACACAATTTGTGTTTTCGTAGGGTTTGGAGGACCTGTTAGATATGGTGTATGTTCTCTTCTCAACTCCATCTGAATATAAATATGTCATCCAAGTAGCTACCATGAACGAGTTGGTAAATGGTTGCAAGATGTCTTCCATCAACCGCATTAAGGTTGCCAAGGAATTTTTCAACCTAGAAGGCATGACCAACCATTCTAAAAGGCCCTTCTTTGATTTGAAGGAACTCTTCCACACATCAGAGGGTTCAATTCATACCTGGTGACAACCGAACTTCAATTCAATCTTGCTAAAATATTTGGCCCCTTGAGCTACTCCAGAAGGTCATCAATCTATGGGATTGGCTACCTATTCGAGACAATGATCTTATTTAGTGCCCGATAGTCAATACAGAGTCTCCAGGTGTCATCTTTCTTTTGTACCAACATGATCAAGCTCCCACTAGGTGACTAAATTCGTATGATGTGCCTTTTCTTTAATAGCTTGTGAATATTCCTCTTAATTTCATTGTTCTCCAGAACACAACATCACTAGATTGGCGATGAACGAGAATTAGAGCTTCCAAGCCATAAAATTTTTGAAGAAAATCTCCAAAAGGGGTTTCAATATTGTAAAGGAATTATAATTCCTTAATATTAAATATTATTAGTTCTTTTAATTATTATAGAATAGTTTTAGAAAAGTATATGGATAGTAAAGATTTTGTCCATAAGGAAAAAGCTAATTTACCTTGAAAAGCATGAGAGCTTTATGGAATAAATCATGAGATCTTTAGGGAATAAATTAGGATTGGTTTATGAATGTAGAAATATATACTTTTATTCTAACTTTGTATTTAATCATTGAAAGCCTATGAGAAAAGCTAATGGCCAAATCTATGCAGAATCAAACCATAGAGAGTGAATGGAGTGAAATGAGAGTTTTCTGAGTTTTTTTGAATGTACATATTTTTTTTAATGAAATAAAGTTTCATATATATGTGGTTATCCAGAATTATCTCTGTATGGATGGAAGAATTTTAGTTTGTGCATGCCCTACAATTCACTGTAAATGAAGTAGTATTTTTATATGAAATACTTTTGCAAAAAAAATTAAGGGCTTAATGATGAAGTGATTTGTTGTATGATATAGAGAAGGTGAATTTCCAGTAAAAGTCAAATTTTCCTACACCAACTGGTCCATTGGGTAGCAATGCACTTGGGGTTAGATCGATGGAATCCTTGACCTGACAGTGTAGGGGTACCCTTGTGGGTGAGGTGAAGATTTCCTTGTACTCTTCCATAACCTTTTCCATTTGTTGATGTAGTGCAAAGGAGCCCTATCTGGACGCTATGGATGTGTCCACAATATTCTTCTTACCGTGAGGGTGAATCATAATGAATAAAAATTTCCTGGTGTTGGAAATGATCTTACTGCATTACTTCACAAAGATCAAATATATTGCAGTAGGAGGTGCTACCTCCAGCATCCTGTATAACTTATCTCCCAAATAAATAATGATAGTGTTGGGCCTAGACTCATACAAAGAATGAAACTTCCACAAGTATGGTTGGTCCAATAATACATTACAAACTTTAAGAGGAGCAACATCACACAATACCTCATCTATCAAGGGCTTGATGTTGTAAGGAAGGTGGAAATGTTAGCTGACATGGAGATCTCGCCCTTTGTGAAGCCACCCGATGGTGTATGATTGTGGGTGTGGTGTGGTTTGTAGGCCCAACTACTTCACAACCTATACTAAAATGAGGTTCTTTTGGCTTCCACTGTCGATAATGAACTACATCAGATAACCCTTCACGCACATCTGTGAGTGGAAGAGTCGCTCCCCCTTCTCTCGATCTGCGCGCTCAATCTTCTGGATCTTGGTGGTGGCAATAGTGGAACTAGGATCTGCATCATTAATATGCCTTCCTTTGTCATTCCCCTTGTCAGTTTCTAACTGAGAGTCAAAACATGCATCTAATTCAGAAGCCTTCAAATCAACAACCAGTGATTGCTTGGCTCGACACTCACTTTTGTTGTAAGTAGGGATATTATGGGACTCACACCATTTCCCTATGTCCTTACTTGTATTCATGGTTTTCTTCTTTACTTGCAGCTTTGGCGGGTTGTTTTGGGTCACAGCTCCTTGGCTTTATCATCTGTTCTGCAGTTTGGGGGGTGTTTTTCCCTTGCTTCAGATTCGCAGATCGAAAGTCTCACTTCTCTTATTTAAATTTTTGACCAATCTTAACAACGTATCGATAGGTGGTGCCAAGCAAGGAGATGTCCAAGAACTCCATCTTTTCCTAGATGTAATTATGTAGATAGTCGTGGTACTTGAGTACCGAATTTCGCTGAGAATCCTTGATACCCAGCGTCGTGCGAAGGGTATGAAAAGTATTTGTGAAATCTAGTACATGATGGTCCCTTTCTTAACAAATCGTGTTTCACTTTATGTATTTATCTTCATAGCTCCCGACAGGGTAATATTGTTCCTTGATGGCATCTTAGAAATAAATCTAAGTGGGTGCAACTGAAAACAATGAGGATTCCCTCTCGTTGATTTGAACCTAAAAAAGAACACAAAAAAATATAGATATAACCACAAATACAGAGATGCAAGAGAAATTACACTTCATTTTATTGATATCAAAGAACCGAAATATGCTTACAAACATAATGGAAATAAACTAGCTCAAGCGATGGTAGCTTATCTTTATGAAGGGATGCCTTGGTTGAACTGTGTTACAATAAGGCTTGAAGGCCTATTTATTGTTGGGAAGCAATGTAAAACCCTTAACATCCAAAAAACTAACCCTAGGAGATGAAATGCAAAAATTATGGGCCTCGTTTGGGTAAATTGGTACATCAACTTCGCTGGGTCGTAACTTTGGCATATGATCTCCATTTGATGCGCAAAATAACTTGGTAGAAAGATCTATATGAGGACTACAAATTTTGGTTGAAAACACTAATTAAGGGGTAATGTTTATCTGTTTTCCAAAAAAATTGTCATTGCCAAAAATAGTAAATTGTGCGACAACTAAGGAAACTGAAAAACTGAAAGAAGTTGTGGTGCTAGTCCAAGTGGCATAGGAAGCTAGCCACCAATATCCACCTAGTTCACTCATCCTTTTGTTCACAATAGATTTCCCACTATTCCTTGACATGGGGGGCAACTTTAAGTAGTGAAAAAGTAATCTTTTCCTTATTGGTAAAGTCATGAACTAAAAAATATCCTTCCAATAGATTTAATTGTAACACTGTCATCCCACATCTACCCAAGTAACTTGCCAACTAGGGTAAATGTGTGACAAGAGGCGACTATAATGGGATTCAACCTCCTAGGTGACCTTAAGGAAGTGGAATTGATGAAAGCCTACAAAAAGAACCTTTTATACTTGCTATAAGACTTCTAGAAGCCTTTCTAGTCATCCCTAGGTCCCACTAAGTTTTTAGACAATTAAACCCTTGGAAGCACCCTTGATATGGAGAAGAGTGCATTTCGGAGGCTCCAGTCACTCCCACAGCAGGACATGGGTTCGTCTGGGGACTTTTGTCCTCAATCCTCTGTCTGCGACTACAAAATTTGTGCCACTTTTCAAGCCCAGAGCCTAGGTCACTGCCCAAAACTCAATGACAGGTTCATAAATGAAATTTCACAATAGAACAAAGATACATTTGCAAAAAAATCAACAAGGGTTAGACTAGACCCCTACTAGACATGACAGGCATTTCGTCAAACATGTCACAAATATGTAATCTATAGGTTTAAACAACAGATATGAGCATAGGGGTCTCATACTTATCTGAGAATTGTGAAGAAGCATTGTTCCCTTATATCGTTAGTTGCATTATCATCTGTTAGGTCATAGATACATTGTTCATTCATTTATAAATCAAAACACGAGGAGATCCATACATCATCACTGTCATAATACATGATTACAACCAGCATAATAACAATAAAAATATCAAGGATACTTCACCCATAGAATCCACATATAAACCAGTACATTTACACATAACATACCAAGGAAAGAACCTATTATTAGTATAATTAAAATCCAACTCAGTGTGGGACTACCACATTCCAACTGGCCATATATTGGTTGAGCCAAATCTCTCTTCAACCAATCACCCCGTGTGATATTCCAAGCATGAACATGGGACTCAAATCAAAATAACCAACCAAGGCATCTCGAGGCTAAACCACCTCACCCTCATCAATAGAAAGCCGAATTTACCACAATCCACATTGGATCACTTAACCAAAACAATAAACATGTAATAATAGGCTTTACCATGATCTCCACTAGATCACTAGGCCAAAACAAGCACAGATGCCACCTGATTTCTCCACCTACACTGTGAGGAATATTCCTCTCTCCCAGTCTCTAGGATTTACCACAATCCACACCAAAACACTAGGCCCTAACCGAGACTCCACTCTCTAGGTTTTATTGTATAACCCCTCCCATGATTACTAGGCCTAATGGAGAGCACCCACCTCTAGAATTTATTGTATATCACACCATTCATGGATCGAGGATTCCTGGGCCCACTAAGACAACACAAAATCCATCTTTATTGCAATCCATAGTCTAGTTAATGGGTTACTAGGCCATGTGTTCCTGTATTCATAGATCCACCTCACTCAGCTTCAAATCCATTCATCAATCCAGCTCAACCAAACCATGAGAACCCATCACACCATGGTTATCTGGAAATGATAAGACTAGGCCGAAAAACAATGTCACACCTGGAATAACCTATGCCAGTGACAGAAAGAGAACCAAGAACACACATGAAACACCATGCATATCAAATATAGCATGGAAACCACACATGCAAATCGATGCCTACAAGGAATCCTCCTGCAGCAGCTTGATCCTGACCTTCCTTTATTGATCTCTACTTCCTCTTTGCTTGATTTTCCTTTCTTGATCCAATGTTGAAATGCTATAAGAAAACTCTAAGTTCCCAAGAGTGCGAAAGAGAGAGAATAGAGAGAACTCCAAAATTGAATTGAAAAAATGTAACACCGACAAAAAGTACCAAATGATCCTCATATGCCTTTTAACAATTAGGCCTCTATTTTCTTCACTTTCCATTATTTTCCTTCATTTTCCTCCTCACATGCAACCTGTGACCTTTCACCTTCCTTTTCTCCTAATTTCCATTATTTTCATAAATAAAATGCTAATTAATGTCACTTTGCCTTTCCAAATACCTTATTCATTTCCTTTGGAAATTTCCTTAGCTATAATGAACGAAATGAACACCCACAGTAGGATGTTTTTCCCAACATTCAACTTGGAATAAGTGTCCCATAATCTGTGGTTATTATTCCTTTATTAACTTTCATATCATGGAATTTTCACCAGGGCTGTTACAGAACACTCCCCCTTGGGGGACACTATCCTTGCTGTTCAACCACACCTATACCTTAACAAAACCATTGAAAAGAAAGCATACTTCCCATGGAGCTTTATAAGTTAGCTCATTACAGTATTTACAATGATTACCCTATTGAGAAGAAAACCAACATGACAACATAACATCATAATAACATGACACCCATACCACTTATTGGAGTTGTATAACTGATCTCATGGTGGTATTTACATCCACATCATATGTACATATATAAGAAAATCACACAAACATATGCAAAAACATCTACCAAATATCATACCAAAACATGTTTGCCTCAACTAGAAAACAATGAAGGATACATAGCCTGTATTTGATCTGCCATCTCCCATGTAGCTTCGTCAGGCCCAAAGTGCTTCCACTACATTTTAGCCTACTCCATTTCTCAGGTCCATAGCATGAACATATCTATCTATTATATACACTATGGTTCTAGATGGAATTCTCCTTCTAGCTCCACCTGAAACACAAACTAGTGAATCACTTGATCAACATCTTTAACATACCTCTTAAGCAATGAAAAATGGAAAACATAATGGAATTTCACTATCGGAGGACGTCCAAGTCAATAGGCTACTGGGCCAATCCTCTCAAGAATCTTTAAAAGTCCACAAAACCATAATTCCATCTTGGCACATGATCCAATCAAAAAGGATCTCTTCTTCGGCTTAATTCATAAGTAAACCTGTTCCCTAAACTGAAACTCCTTGAACACCCTTCTCCGATTTACATAGCTCTTTTTCCTATCCTGTGATTCCTTTATATCCTTCTTGATTACTTTCATTTCCTTCTCCATGTCTTCCAACATGTCCGGTCCAACCAACCCGAGTAAAATTCTTCCATTGCACTTCAATCTGAATGACGGCTCAATTCTGGAGCTAAATCTCTTTCTAGTCTAGGGTACAAAGAGGTTCTGATAGAGAGTCTCCTTCAGGTTCCACCTATAACACTTTCCAACCAATTATGTTAGAGGTATCACATACATATTTCTTACGTGATGATACATGAAAAACATTAGTATGACTGGGTAATGCCAATTGATAAACTACAAGTTTTTTCTTTTTTTCGTTTCTATGCATAGAGTTTTGGTCGGTTTTAATATTTTTCTTTATCCTTCATATTATCAGAGAAATTACATCTTTTGTAAAGACAAAAAGGAGATTTTTCTTGTGTTCCATTCCTACAACCATCACTTCATGACCAATTTTTTCCTCTTCACTTAATTTTGAGCGATGAATCAACTCTGAAGCACACATACTCTTACATTTATTTCATGCTCCTTTTCTAGAATGTTCTCATACCAATTAGACATGTGTTCATGAATTTCACATGCACCCAAACAAACTATCCCCATGCCTCTAAATAGTTCAGTAACATTGATATAGCATCACAACAATACCATAGATCCTTTTTGAAATACTTTTTCTTTAATATTGCTTTCAAAAAGGAAATTAATAATTAATGGACTACCTGGATTATTTTATCCTATGCTATTATTTTGATACCATTGTATCCAATATGCGTCTATCATGCATACTTAAATGTAAGAAAATATTCTATCTCAACCACTTATGATGCATTCAAATCCATTCTTATGGTTCTGCCACTTATTTCCATATCCTTCCATAACTGATAAAATTACGAGGACATCAATGAGGAGTTCACAACACCAACATAGATAATTAAATAGTATTTCAATACACTTTAGTTTTCATGGTTTAAGTGGAAAATGTAATTTCCCAACCTATAACACTCCCGTTATTTTAACTCACTCCCTTGAGTTGTATAATTTAGCTTGCACCATTTAGAAATTTTCATTTTAAGGTATGTTACGTTGTTCCAGTAATTCTTGCTAGGATTCCTAATTTTCTTGGTGGTATCAATAAAATCCACCAATTTATAGTCATTTTAGTTCCATATACAGCTAATTTAATAAGTTTTTGATGAAACCACAATATTGATCTCTAATCATACAAGAGTTTTATATTGAATATTGATGCCCAATCAAAGACTGCTTGACCTTTTTCATGGCTTATTCAATTTCGCCTGAAAAAACATCATGTTTTTAGTCCTGATTTCATCTTTGGTCTAGTTTACCTTACTCATTTCTATGAAAGGTTGATAATTTATTTATCATTTCGACACTTTCTTTCACTGCTATTGTGTTTTTTTATAGTTTCTTGAGATCTTAACATATGAATATTACAACTATTCTCAACTTAATAGCCTATAATTAGTTTATATACTGTCTTATTTTTCTGATTACTTGCTCCATTAAGCACATTTTTTTGGTGATATTCTATCCTTTTTCACTTATATACCACCTATTTAGTAGATCCTTCACATATATGTTTAGTCACATTAAATATTTTCCCCACCTTAGGCAGAGTGCACCCTTAATAAAAAGCTTCCCCTATGTGACTGTTGTAGCCACTACAACGACTGTCCAAAATTTTGCCTTAGCTTCATTTTGGAGCCTCCCTTCCAACCTTTACAGTATCTTGCCTTGCTTTGTTAGGTTCACCAGCTTCAATGTTTTTCTTTCACAAAGGCAACATGTCGATCACAGCTTGATGCATTCACCTCACAGGCTGTTCACTCGGACTTGGTCCAGCTGTATACTGAGAAAATTCCCCTAGAAAATTGCGCATTTCTAGAGGGCAACAGACCTTCCCTCCAAAAATTGTGCAATCCTATCTAGCATCCTGCTGGACTCCAGGATTGCATAATCTTGCAAGTAACCACTCCCAGCAAGAATTTCACAAATTTCCCAGGAAAGGTTCCTCAGCCTAGAATTTGCAAAAATTTGGGCAGTAGTCAGCTACTCTGCCCAGATATTGCACAAATCTCCTGGGCAATTAGCCCAACTCCTAGCCAGAAGTGCGTATTTCCTTCATGCAGTCAAACATCCTCTTGCATGTGCAGCTGCGTTGACCAGTTCTGCCTGGGACCAAGCAAAATAGACTTGCATGCATGGGATACTTCTCCCAACATAGCATGTAAAGGCATCCCTTGTTTCAGGGATCTATGTTTAGTAGTTGGAGTTTAGATGCAAGGATCATTTCAGAAACCTCCCACCAAGTGTCGCTTTCCCTAGATTTGTGGCATGCGCGTCACAACCTCAATGTTATCAAAACTCATCAACCGGATGTTGTAGAGCTCATTCCTCACATCAACCTTGTAGCTATAACATCCCAAATCACATCTAGGTGTAGTCGGCACACTCAACTTAGTTGTTTTGGGGTAAGCCCGCTTCCCATGCCTTATGTTGCATTTCTATCATTTTTTTTGTTTTCACTTGTATGAGTACAATTTGCTTGATTTCTTTGAACGCTCGTTGTCAACATCTCACTGTTATTGCATGCATGAAACTTTTTTTTGCAAACAGTCGTCGATCCAACAGCTCGCCTCACCCACATGCATGTTGTTCCATTTTCCGAATCCATCATTCACCATTTGCATGCATGATCATTCACTTATGCTTACACTCAGTATCAACATGCATTCACACTCACATTCACTTTCAGTTGCTCGTCGGTGAGTCTAGCCAACCTCGGCCTGGACCCAGCCTCACCAAGAGCCTCACCAAGAAATCATTGTGTAATCCTCAAAGGGAAGGCTCTACCTTCCTCCCTAGAAATGTGCATTTCTGCCCAGTAGCTATTCCCCATGCCTACTTTGTGCAATCCTGAGGGTCAGTGACTTCTGGCAAAGAAAATTGTGCAATGCAGTCACTGAGCCTGCAACCATTTCCATCTGAGATTGTACATTGTGCAATTCCAATAGTTAATAGCTGGACTAGACTATGCATTGCACAGTTCTAATAGACAGTCAGTCTCCCAGTAGCCCAGACTATGCCTTGTGTAGTCTTGGAAGTCAGACTCCCGACCTCTCGGCTAAAATTGAGTAACCTTCATGATCAGTCACACAAGTATGTTGCAAGTCAGTTCTCAAGTTCATTTTTGTTTTCAACTGACAGATTTCTTGCCATGAGTGTTGCCATGTCTGCAGGTATTGCAGGTGTTCATCTGCCTCAGTAGTGCAGGTACGATGGTTTCCAAGGGAAAGGAGTCGAAGACACCATTTAGAGCACACCTGTAGATGTAGTTGATCAAATTTCTATGACTTGCCCACTCACGAAGATATAAAGTTGTTCGTAGACAAGAACATCAAGATATCATAGCAAGCAACATCATGAATAGCAACTGAAGGCAGCATACCAAACACAGCGAGTACAGTGAACACAGCGAATGCAGCAAATGCAATGAATGCAAGAGGAAGGTTGTTGACAACCCAAAGGCCAAACAAAGTTGTAGGATCAAGTAGATCAACTAATAATGAAAGAAACTTTGGAGACTTAGGCTATGAGGTGAGGGCATGACATGAAGATCGTGCAAAGAAAGAGAATGGAACAGAGGAGGAGTTGAATGTCTTGAAGCAGCAACTCAGGAAGAACATGAAGTTGCACAGACTGACGAATGAATTGTAGCAGGAACCGGAAGAACAGTGGGTTCAACGTGCACTCACGGATGAAACTGCACCTGTAAAAGTTAATGATCCATCCCAGTAGCTAACATGGAGTAGACATGGTGAGCAGTTTTGTTGATCGCATGCAAGGGATTCAGCAGCATGCAGGTCATTGTGCACATGCATACAATACAACCCATTCAACACACTCACCCAGGCAAAGTCAAGAAGCAAGTCGAGCTAGACCTGAACATGTACTTCGGCAAGTTGATGCGCATGACCACCAACACACACTTGAAGATTACCATGAACATTATGCATCAGCGTGTTTCCGGTTCAGCCTCACCCAAGAAGATTGTGCGCATGTTAGCAGATGAGTTGGATGAAGGAGCTGAACTAATGCACTAGTTACAATGAAGGAAAGAGTTCGCTATAGCATGATGTCACCATCAGGTGCATGAACACCATCATAGACAACCAACCTTTGATTAGCTCACCACCTTCACCATCACAAGAATGTCAAAGAGTTGGTCTCATCATAGTGGATTGAGTGTTACTGATGTCTTGTAAATCTTTCTCAAGCCATGTTGTCTCACATGAGTACATGTGCATTGTAATGTTGAGTAATGTCAAGTGTAAGTCAAGTGTCAATAGTTGGATGTAACAGTCATAGAGTAGGTGAAGAGTCATGAGGGTAGTTGAACTGTCACAAAGGGGAATGTCAAGGGCCACCCCACCCTTTTATATAAATAGTCCCTCATAACTCATTGTAGAGGCTTTTGGTTAGCCAAGCTTCTGATAAGACTATCTTGCGAAGAGCTTGGATAGTATTGTAACACTCCTTGGCTTCTCCACTGCACGAAGCTAGCTCATCTCTTTGGAGGAGCAGGCGAATGTGGCTATAACGTTCCACTCTTGGGGCTAGAAGGTTTACATGGATGTATTGTATGATTGGAGCTTACACTTCTTTATATAATAAGATCCAACACATTTTCACACATCTATTGTATCTATTGTAAGAATGATATTTAACTCTTGTAATGCATGTTGCTTTAACCTGTGCTCTACATCTGAACTGATTCATTTGTTGTAATGCATAATCTATTAATGGAAATGTGTTGTATAAGCTGTTAAATTTGTCCTGTCCATGTTAACTACTCTGCGAGACATCAGACGGACCTTGGACATGAACCTTATTGTAACAACCATTACACTCATTTGGACTGATCTATGAGTGTTGCACATATTATCTTACCATGTATGTTATGACTACATCATCTGAGTGGACTGCTCCACTGAAAGTTGTGTATGTCTTGTGTGTTGTGTGTTCCTAGCCAAGTTGGGACTGATCCCTTCAACCTGGAACTCACCTTCACCCTCATCTCACCCACCCATGTTAGAACCTCTCATACACCTTCCTTGACTCACTAGAGCAGTGACACACTTGCTACTGACAGATTTATCTTACTTGCCTCTGTGAGACATTGTGGTCAGGGGATTACCTTATGACCCACTGCTAGGACTCCTACACCAAACGACTTGAGGTTTAATTGGGATCCCCTTATATGTTGGTGGGTCCAGCACCATTAACATTTTGGTGCTAGGAGGGCCAGATGACAAGTTGAGCCCTCACATATGTTTTGAATCTCTTCACATCTATCATGACTAACTACCGAGTTTCTCTTCTAAAATGCATGTCTTATGGAAATGATTTCATGATTCCGAAAAGGCTCTCGGATAACTTGTCTCATAAAACATTTGATGGTGGAGGCTACGTAGCCTTGGTAAGGCATGTGGTCGATGTTGTAGGCTCATGTGGAAGACATGGATTCTTTGAGGAATACATGAGTTGCACATTGTTCATATCCATGCTTCGAGGGCATCCAATGCACTGGTTTTCCAAGCTGGATGAAAAATCTATTCATTCGCTTGCTCATCTGGCCGTAGAGATAGACCATGCTTTCAATCAATATAACCGTAAAGCACACAACAAAGAAATTCTGAAATTACGAAAAGCACATGATGAATCTATTGAATAGTTTCACACACGCTTTTGTAATCTTGCATACTGATTCCCAGAAGATGATATTGATTGGAAATTTCTTGGTGGAATATCTGAGTATCTTCTTCACATATCCAAACCCCACTCAACACACACTGGTGATGGAGTTGCACAATCATAGGTAGACACAGTCGATGTCGCAAGTGATTGTCTGCCTTCACTTCATCAAACAACTCCACCACCACGGAGTGATGTGGGAGATCATCCACATCGCTCTGTTGAACTATCACATTCTCCCACCCCACTTACTCTTGAGATTTGTGCATATTTGTCTAGAAAGCCTATTGGTTGTCACGTGGACTCTTTCCCTCAACCTTCGTCATCACGTTTTGTTGATCCTCCGGACTGTACTGTCTTGTGTTCTCCTATTCCGAACTCCTCACCTGTTGTGAACAAGGATCAAGTTGTTGATAGAGTTCATGTTATGCAGCTAACCTCTGCCATCATTCATGATGAGTGTGTGTGGGAATCTAAAGAAGAACTCACGGTGATGGATTACTCCCTTTGAACCGCAACTCATCTACTTCATCCTGACATCCCTTGTGATTATGCCACTCCTGATTTCCCCTTTGAAAAATAATTTCTGGATGCTTCTACTTCCAATTATTTATAGGACACATTGGATGTTAGTGTGTCATTACAGTGCAGGGAGGACACATATCCCTCATAAAATCCTTTCAATCTATCGTTTCTCTTTCTTGAAAACATAGAGGGTGAATATATTTCCTTCTCATCTACCCCTCTTCCTGATTCATCAAATCATGAGGATGACGACGTAACATCTCGAATTTTCTGATCTTGGTTGTCATGATCTATTCACTTCCTTATCTAATCACAATGTTGATTCACCCTATTAACCTATCCATGACATTGGTCTACAATGATCTATCTCCCAACGAAGTCAAAACCCCCCAAACTGTCCAGGCACTTCAGCTCGAGCTGATGGTTATATCAGGCCGTCACTGCCCTGAGGTTGGTTTCACTTCTGGTCAGAAAATTGTTGAAACACTTAAGGCTCCTCATCACTCTTTGCTTTGCATAAAAGATCAACCAAACACCCAGATTTCACTTCCTCCGCTTTGACTACATGATCCCATCGCTCATGCATTGGAGGAATCTTACACAACACAATACAAGTGGTCTACCTTTCTCATGTTTGCTTGCATGTCACAATCAAGAGAATGCATACACTCAACATCTGCACTCAGTGTAGCACCACATAATGCATGTCATGCACTTTCACTCATCTTTGTTCTGTGGTCACTTATAAGCTCAAAGTGTGTTTGCCTTCATTGTTATATCTTTCTTGTTTGCTAGTACACACAGTTGTCTTGTTCATGAACCATGTCTTCACCAACATGGGTCAACCAATGCACTGATGGCTACATTGGAAGTATCACTTCATGTGAGATGACCCATGCACTATTAGCTTAGGAGTAGGAGTAGTGTCTGCTTTTGAGTTATTTGCTTGCATGGTTATTTGCTTACCTGCTTTGTATGTTTGTTTTTCTACTTACTTGTTTGCTTACTTGCTTTGCTTTTGATTTTGCTTCTGCTTCTGCTCAGCTTTGTTGTTTGTTAGTTCGCTTGTTTCATTTCATAGGATAGTTTTGAAAGAAACCATGTATGACTCTTGAAGCAAGTTGGGTTATGTACATAGGCCTTCTCCTACTATCACTACTTGGTTATCTATCATCCTGCCTCTATATGAATATCTTGTTACTTTCATTCCATGATACGTCAATGGAAAATACGTACTGTTCGAAATCAACCTTTGTGAAAACACAATGCTTACACACTAACTAGTGTCACCTACTCCAGTCGGTTGTTTTTGGGTTAATCCTTGTTAGCTCAGTCAAGTAGAGTAAGGTGAGGGGGAAAACCTTAATATGAATATCAAAGGTATAATAAACTACTTCTCTGTAGGAAAAACCTCTTCTACTCTCAATAAGTTGGGATCCCTCTTCTTCCTATGAAATGATTAAGTGTTATGCACAACTAAAAAATTAAAGAATGAAATTGAAAAAAATTAAAAATTAAAAATGAGTAAGGCGAAAGAAGAGAAAGGCTTCCTAAACAGGGACGTGATGCAGCTAACTCTGCTGGGTTACTGACCAGGTTCGCTGGCAGTGGAGCCATGCTTGTGTTCCTATGTGGCTCTATCAGGGTACTGTCCAGGCTTGCTGGCAGCGGAGCAAAACTAGAGATTAAACTAAGACTCTAAAGACTATACTACTTGTGCATCAATATAACCCTCAACCCCAATCGAAACAAATGTGTTGGCTTAGCTTGCCATATGTGTCAATTGACCAAGAGCTTGGCAGATGCAACATCTTACAATCAAGCTAGTGTGGAAACCAAGAGGAGTTAAGAACTAAACAATACTTCCGAAGGTGTTAGAATTTCTTTTCAAGAACAAGGTCCATTCAGAGAGTTGGAGTTCTACTAGTGTGTCGCCAAGTGTTGTAGCGGCTACAACCACCTTCCAAAATTTTTCCTTACCATCATTTTGGAGCCTCCCTTCCAACCTTCACAGCAACTTGCCTTGCTTCATCAAGTTCACCAGCTTCAATGTTTTTCTTTCACCAAGGCAGCCTATCGATTACAGCTTGATGCACTCCTCATAGGTTGTTCACTTAGACTTGGTACAGATGTAGGCTAAGCAGCTTCCCCTAGAAAATTGTGCATTTATGGAAGGAAACCAGCCTTCCCTCTAGAAATTGCACAATCCTGTTTGGTAGCCCACTAGGCTCCATGATTGTGCAATCCTGCCAGTCAACACTCCCAGCAAGAATTACGCAATCTTCCGTAGCAGGGATGCTTAGCCTAGAATTTTCACAAATTTTGGCAGCAGTGAGTTGGTCTACCCATAAATTTCGCAAATCTCTTGGACAGTCAGCCCAGCTCCTAGCGAGAAATGTGCATTTATTTCACGCAGTTGAATAGTCTCTTGCATGTGCAGCTGTGTTGATCAGTTCCTCACGAGACCGAGCAAAACAAAATTGCATGTATGGGCTTCTTCTCCCAAGGAAGCATGCAAAGGCATCCCTTGTTTTAGGGATCTATGTTTAGCAATTGGAGGTTACATGCAAGAATCATCTTAGAAACCTCCCACCAAGTGTCGCTTTCCCTAGATTTGTGGCATGTGCATCATAACCTTGATGTTATAAAAAATCATCAACCAAACACTGTAGAGGTCATTCCTCACATCAACCTTGAAGCTCTAATATCCCACACCACATGTAGGTGAAGTCAGCATGATCAGTTAAGCTATTTTGGGGTAAGCCCACTCCCCATTCCTTGTGTTACATTTCTGTCAATTTTGGTGTTTTTGCTTATGAACGCTTGTTGTTGTTTACATGTATATTAGCTTTTCCTAGCACTAATTTAGCTTTCGTCAACATCTCACTACTGTTGCATGCATGAAACTATTTTTTGCGAACAATCACCAATTCAACAACTCGCCTCACCCACATGCATGTTGTTCCATTTTCTGAATCTGTCATTCACCATTTGCATGCATGATCATTCACTTATGATTACACTCAGTATCAATATGTATTCACACTCACATTCACTTTCAGTTACCCATTGGCAATTCCGATCAACCTCAGCCCGGACTTTGCCTCACTAACAGCCTCACCAAGACAACATTGGACAATCCTGAGAGGGAAGGATCTGCCTTCCTCTCCATAAATGTGCATTTCTGCCCAAAAACTATTCCCTAGGCCTGCTTTTCCCAATCCTGAGGGACAGTGACTGCAGGCCATGAAAATTGTGCAATGCAGTGACTGAGCCTGCAGCCATTGCCACCTGAGATTGCACATTACGCAATTCTAGCAGTCACCATCCAGACTGGACTATGCATTGTTCAATTCCAGCAGTCATTCAGTCTCCCAGTAGCCCAGACTATGCCTTGTGCAGTCTCGTCAGTCAATCTACCAACCTCACAACCAAAATTTCACAACCTTCATGATCAGTCACACAAGTATGTTGCAAGTTATTTCTTAGGTTCATTTCGGTTTTCAATTGACATACTGCTTTCCATATGTGTTTCCATGCCTCCAAGTATTGTAGGTCTTCATCAGCCTCTCATCAATTTAGGTACAATGGTTTCCAAGAGAGCAGAGTCGAAGACACTGTTCATAGCACACTTGGAGATGCAGTCGATCAAATGTCTATGAGCTTGACTACTCATGAAGATATCAAGTTGTTCGTAGACAAGAACATCAATATATCATAGAAAGCAGCATCATGAACAACAACTGAAGGCAGCATACCAAACGCAATGAATGCAACAGATGCAATGAATGCAAGAGGAAGGTTGTTGACAATATAGAGGTGGAAGAAAGTTGCAAGATCAAGTAGATCCACTAATAATGAAAGCAACTTTTGAGACTCGGGCTATGAGGTGATGATGTGACATGAAGATCACATGATAACATAGAATGGAATAGAGAAGGAGTTGGATGTGCTGAACCATCAACTCGGGAAGAACATGAAGCTGCACAGAGAGGCGAATGAGTTGCAGTAGGAACCAGAATAGCAGTGGGCGCAACGTGCACTCATGGATGAAACTATGCTCGTACAAGTTAATGATCCAACCCAGAAATTGAAAGGAGTAGACATGGTGAACAGTGTTGTTGATTGCATGCAAGGGATTCAACAACATTCAAGTCATTATTCGCACGCATACAATCCAACCCATTTAACACACTCACCAAGGTGAAGACAAGAAGAAATTCCAACTGGAGTTGAACATGTACTTCGGCAAGCTGATGCGCATGACCACCAACACACACTTGAAGATCGGCATGGACACTATGCATCAACGTCTTACCAGTTTAGTCGCACCCAAGAAGACCATGAAAATGTTAGTAGATGAGTTGGATGAAGTGGCTGAACCAATTCACCGGTTGCAAAAAAGGCAAAAGTTCGCTTCAGCAAGATGTCACCATGAGGTGCATGCACACCATCACAGACGACCAAGCTTGGCATCAGATCACCACCTTCACCATCACAAGCATGTCAAAGAGTTGGTCTCATCACAGTAGACCGAGTGTTAGTGATGTCTTGGAAAGCTTGCTCAAACCATGTTGTCTCACATGAGTACATGTGCATTGTAATGTTCAGTCATGTCAAGTGTAACTCAAGTGTCAATAGTTGGATGTAATAGCCATAGAGTAGGTGAAGAGTCATGAGGGTAGTTAAACTGTCACAAAGGGGAATGTCAAGGGTCACCCCACCCTTTTCTATAAATAGTCCCTCATAACTCAGGCGTTTGGTTAGCCAAGCTTCTAATAAGACTATCTTGGAAAGAGCTTGTATAATATTGTAACATGCCATGGCTTCTCCACTGCACGGAGCTAGGTCCTCTCTTCAGAGGAGCAGGAGGATGTTGATGTCACATTCCACTGTTGGGGCTAGAAGGTTTACATGGATGTATTGTATGATTGAAACTTACACTTCTTTATATGATAAGATCCAACACATCTTCACACATGTATTGTATTTGTTTTTAGACTGATCCTTAACTCTTGTAATGCATGTTGCTTTAATCTGAGCTCTACAACCAAATTGATTGATTTGTTGTAATGCATAATCTATTAATGGAAATGTGTTCTATATGCTGTTAATGTTGTCCCGTCCGTGTCAACTTCTCTATCGTATCTCAGACAAAACTTTCACATGAACACTGCTGTAACAACTATTGCACTCCTTCAGACTGATCTGTGAGTGTTGTACGTGTTATCTTACCTTGTATGTTGTGATGACCGCATCTGAGTGGACTGCTCCATCGGATGCCATGTATGTCCTGTGTGTTGTGTGTTCCTAGCCAGGTTGGGACTGATCCCTTTCAACCTGGAACTCACCTTCACCATCATCTCACCCACCCGTGTTAGAACCTCTCATACACCTTCCTTGACTCACTACAGCGGTCACACCCTTGCTACTGGAAAAGTGATCTTACTTGCATCTGTGCGACATTGCAGTCAAGGAATTACCTTACGACCCACTGTTGGGACTCCTACACCAAATGGTATGAGGTCTAATTGGAAGTTCCTATCAGGCAGATCCCCTTACATGTGGGCAGGTCCAGCAGCGTCAACATTTTGGCTCTAGAAGGAGGGCTAGATGACAAGCTAATTCCTCACATCTGTTTTGAATCTCTTCACATCTATCATGACTAACTACAGAGTTACTCTTCTAGAACGCATGTCTTATGGAAATGATATCATCATTCTGAAAAGGCTCTTGAATAACTTGTCTCATAAAATAGTTGATGGTGTAGGCTACGTAGCCTTGGCAAGGCATGTGGTCGACATTGTAGGCTCATGCGAAAGACATGGATTCTTTAAGGAATACATGAGCTGCATGTTGTTCATCTCCATGCTCCAAGGGCACCCAATGCACTAGTGTGCCATGATGCCTGAAAAATCTATTCATTCTCTTGCTCATTTGGCCGTATAGATAGATTGTGCTTTCAATCACTATGACTGTAAAGAACTTAACAAAGAAATTGTGAAATTATGAAAAGCACCTGATGAATCCGTTGAATAGTTTCACACACACTTTTGTAATCTTGCATACCGATTCCCGGAAGATGATATTGATTGGGAATTTCTTGATGGAATATTTGAGTATCTTCTTCACATATCTGAATCCCACTGAGCACGCTTCGGTGGTGGAGCTGCACAATCATAGGCATGCATAGTCGCTATCACAAGTCACTGCCCACCTTCACCTCATCAAACAACTCCACCACCGCAAAGTGATTTGGGAGATCATGCACATGCCTTTGTTGAACTGTCACACTCTCCCACCCCACCCGCTCTTAAGATTTACATAGATTTGGCTAGAAATCCTATTGGTTTTCACGTGGACTCTTTCCCTCGACCTTCGTCATCGCGTTCTGTTGATCCTCCAGACTATATTTTCTTGTGTTCTCCCATTCCAAAGTCCTCACCTGTTTTGAATGAGGATCAAGCTGTCGACGGAGTTCATGTTATGTAGCCAACCTGTGTCATCATTCATGATGAGTGTCTATGGGAATCTAAAGAAAAACCTACGGTGAGGGATGAATCCCTTCCAGTCACACCTCATTTGCTTCATCCTAACATCCCTTATGATTTTGCCACTCCTTATTTCCCCTGTGAAAACTCATTTCCAAATGCTTCTACTTCCAACACAGGACACATTGGATGTCAGTCTGTCATTACAGTCCAGAGAGGACACATCTCCCTTGCAAAATCCGTTCAATATGTCATTTATCTTTCTTGAAAACATAGAGGGTGAACATCTTTTCTTCTCATCTACCCCTCTGCCCAATTCATCAAATCATGAGGATGCTGACGAACATCTCGAATTTTCTGATGTTGGTTGTTGTGATTTATTCACTTCCTCATCTGATCACGATGTTGATTGAACCATTCTTAATCTATCCAAGACACTGGTCTACAATGATCTATCTGTCAATGAAGTCAAAACCCCCTAGACTGTTGAGGCACTTCAGCCCAAGTTGATGGTTATGTTAGGCCCTAGCTATCCTGAGGTTGGTTTCACTTTCGGTCAAGAAATTGTTGAAACACTCAAGGCTCCTCATCACTCTCTGCTTTGAATAGGAGGTCAACCAAACACCCATATTTCGCTTTCTCCACTCGGACTACACGATCCCATCACTCATGCATTGGAGGAATATTACACAGCAAGCACACATGCACAACAAAAGTGGTCTACCTTTCTCACATTTGCTTGCATGTCATAATCAAAAGAATTCATACACTCAACATCTGCATGCAATGTAGCACCACATAATGCATGTCATGCACTTTGACTCATCTTTGTTATGTGGTCACTTATAATCTTGGAGTGTGTTTGCCTTCACTGTTATATCTTTCTTGTTCGTTGGTTCGCACAACTATCTTGTTTGCAAACCATGCCTTCACCGACATGGATCAACCAATGCATCAGTGGCTGCATTGGAAGTATCACTTCACATGAGATGACCCATGCATTGTTAGCTTAGGAGTAGGAGTAGTGTTTTCTTTTGAGTTTTTATTCTTGTTTGCTTACTTTGTTTGTTTGTTTGTTTGTCTTCTTGCTTGTTTACTTACATGCTTTGATTTCGCTTTTACTTCTTCTTTTACTCTGCTTTGTTGTATGTTAGTTTTCTTGTTTTGTTTCATAGGATAGTTTCGCATGAAACCTTGTATGACTCTTGAGGCAAGCTGGGTAAGGTACAAGAGGCCTTGTGCTTCTATCACTACTTGGTTATCTGTCATCCTAGATATGTATGAAGAACTTGTTACTTTTAGTCCACGATACATCGATGGACAATACGTGCTGTTCGAAATGAACCTTCACGAAAACACAATGCTTGTGCGCTAACTAGTGTCAGCGAGTCTAGTCGTTTGTTTTTGGGTTAAGCCTTGTTAGCTGAGTCAAGTAGAGTAAGGTGAGGGGGGAAAAATTAACAGGAATGTTACAGTTATAATAAACTACTTCTCTGTAGGATCAACCTCTTCTGCTGTCAATAAGTCGAGACCCTCTTCCACCTATGAAATGAATAAGTGTTATGCATAGTTAAAAAATGAAAAAAAAATAAAAATTAAAAATGAGTAAGGCGAAAAAAGAGAAAGGCTTCTAGCCCAGGGAGGTGATGCAGGTAAATCTGCTGAGGTACTGACCAGGCTCACTGGTAGTGGAGCCATGCTTATGTTCCTATGTGACTCTGTCGGGGTACTATCCAGGCCTGCTGGTAGTGGAGCAAGACCAGAGATGAAACTAAGACTTTGATGACTATACTTCTTATGCATCAATATACCCCTCAACCCCAATCAAAATAATGGTGTTTCCTTGTCTTGGAATGTGTGTCAATCAACCAAGATCTTGGCAGATGCTACATCTTACAATCAAGCTAGTGTGGAAAATAGGAGGACCTGAGAACTGAACAATACTTCTAGAGGTGTTAGACTTGCTCTTCATGAACAACATCCATTCAATGAGCTGGAGTTCTACATGTGGGTCACCAAGTGTTGTTACGGCTCCAACCACCCTCCAAAATGTTTCCTTAGCTTCATTTTGGAGCCTCCCTTCAAACCTTCACACCGGCTTGACTTGCTTCGTCAAGTTCACCAGCTTCAGTGTTTTTCTTTCACAAAGGCAACCTGTCGATCATAGCTTGATGCACCCATCACAGGTTGTTCACCAAGACTTGGTCTTGTTGTAGGCTGAGAAGCCTCCCCTAGAAAACTATGCATTTTTGGAGGGCAACTAGCCTTCCCTCTAGAAATTGCACAATCTTGTCTAGCAGCCTGTTGGGCTCCAGGATTGCACAATCCTACTAGTCAACACTCCCAGTAAGAATTGCACAATTTTCCCCAGTAGGGCTACTCAACTTAGAATTTGCATAAATCTGTGTAGCAATCAGCTACTCTACCCATAAATTGCACAAATATCTTGGGTAGTTAGCCTAGCTCCCGGCCAGAAATGTGCATTTCCTTCAACGAGTCAAAAAGCCTCTTGCATGTGGAGCTGAGTTGACTGGTTCCCCACGGTACCGAGAAAAACAGACTTGCATGCATGGGCTTCTTCTCCCAAGACAACATGCAAAGGCATCCCATGTTTTAGGGATTTATGTTTAGTAGTTGGACGTTACATGCAAGGATCATTTCAGAAACCTCCCACCAAGTGTCACTTCCCTAGATTTGTGGCAAGCGCGTCACAACCTTGGTGTTATCAAAACTCATCAACCAGACTCGGTAGAGCTCATTCCTCACATCAACCTGAAAGCTCTGACATCTCACATCACATGTAGGTGTAGTCAGCACACTCAGCTAAAATGTTTTCAGGTAAGCCCGCTTCGCATTTCTGTCATTTTTTGTGCTTACGCTTGTATGTTAGGTCCCTATAGTACTAGTGTAACCCCTTATTGTTATTAGTGCAACCCCCTTACTATATTTTTCTGCCCATGTAGTTCGTATATTGATATTTTGGTGCCCCATAGAAGCCCACTATTGTTATTATTGTGCCCATACATTATTATTGTTATGTCGGCCCTGATTATATTATGACGCCTTAGACTACTATATATAGAAAGGAGGTCCTTTAATTTGTATCATCTAAGAATTGTTCATTTGTGTAATGTAAAGAAGGTTTTCCCCTCGAATAGGTTGATTTCTAAGGCGTTTATCTTTCTTTTCTATCTTTTTGTGAGTTGGTTTCATAACATTTAGTATTAGAGCTTTGGATTCTAGGGTTTCGATGCTCCAAACAGGTCATCATGGAATTTTCACTATAACTAATTTTCTGCGATGTTTCTAGAGCTACAAATCAAACCCATTTGATATGAAATCACAGTGAACCTTGGGTCCAAATTTCAGATCTTGTATCACAACATTTGAGGAGATATAATCTAAGGAAGTTAGGGTTTTTGCAAGCTCCATAATTCCAACTCAAACATCTCGTTGTGGCATTTGCGCTATAATTTTTTGTCTACAAGGTTTTGGATTCTGAAATTAAAACTCATTCGAGACAAAAGTGGGATGAAGCTTGGGACCAAATTTTAGATCTTGTTTCGCTATAGTTTCGGAGCTACAACCCAAGACATTTAGGGTTTCTGCAGGCACACGAATTACATTCCAAACAACTGACCTTGGGAGAATCATCATAACATTCTCTCTGAAAATCAGATTGAATTTTCGTAAGAATTTACATAAGGAGGATGGAATATGGTTTTTCTTGTATTGGTTTTAGGTCCTAAGATGGAAACCATGACATGTGGAACTTTGTACAAGTTCGCTCTACGGCACTAGTCTATAATCAGGTCATCGTGGGAGATTTGACATAACTCTTCCTTGCGGAATCCAATCTTGATCAGACTTGTAGTTTTAGAAAGAGGACTTAAAGGGCTACTGCAAGATGCAATTTTAGAGGTTGGATATCTAAAACTACAGAGCTACAGTCGTTTCAAGATCAAGCTCCTAAAATTGAGAAAAGGCGATACGAGGAAGTTTGATGGCAAGGATCCGGTAAATTGGATACTACAGATTGAGAAATATTTTGATCTACATGAGGTGCATCTATTACAAAAGGTACGTATTGCATCTTCATATTTAGAACAGAATCAATTTTTATGGTATAAAGGGCTTTGTTCTCGTAAACCACTTTTCACGTGGTCAATTTTCATGGAGGAAATGATAGCACATTATGACGATACAAAGAGAAACATCTTCTTTTTCCAATTGATAAATCTCAAGCAAAAGTGTTCAATGGAAAAGTATATTGAAGACTTTCAAAAACTGAATATAAGGGAAAATGATATTCCAGTGAAGCAGAGGATTGATGTCTCCATAGGGACTTTAAGGGATAACATTCAACATGAGGTTCGTCTTTGGGAACCTGATTCATTGGAGAGGGCAAGAAAAGTGGAAAGAAAAATTATGGCAACAAGGAAGTCTGCCCCTCACAACTATAAATATGGATGTTTTGCTTCTCCTATCCTTCCACAACCTACAAGGTTGACACCACAACAATTGGAAGAAAAAAGAGAAAAAGGGCTTTGTTACAATTGTGATAACAAATACATTAGAGGTCATAAGTGCGCTGAGAAGAAATTATTTTACATTCACTGTGAAGAGGAGGAAGAAAAGGATCAAGAAACATCAAAAGAAGAGGATATACACCAGGAACTAACCCAAGAGAAAGAAGAGATGAATCCGATCATATCTTGTAAAGCATTGGCAAGAATTACCACACCTCAAACTCTGAAGATAGAAGGACATATCAAGAAGAAAAATGTTCAAGAAGTGAAAGATCACATCGAGAATCAAGAAATGAATTCGAAAATATCTTGTAATGTATTGGAAGAAGTTACCATTCCTCAAACTCTCAATATAGAACGACATATCAAGAAGAAAAGGGTTCAAGTAGTGAAAGATCACATCGAGCATCAACAACAAGTTCTCCAACTTTTAAAGGATAACACCACTTTGGTGTAGAATCGAATGAAACAACAGGGAGATCAACATCGCAATGAAATAATTTTTTATGTAGGTGATTGGATATTGTTACGACTACATCCATATAAAAAATGTCCCTCAAGAAAGCTATTTATGAGAATGAAATGTTGGCAATACTACATGCACTTAAGAAATGGCAACCTTACCTAATGGGAAGACACTTCATGGTAAAAACGGATCATGATAGTCTTAAATACTTTTTAGAACAAATATTATCTTTAGAAGAACAAAAAAAATGGGTCACAAATATGTTAGGTCATGACTTTGAAATCATCTACAAAAAAGGGAAGTGAAATGTTGTTGCAAATGCACTCTCACGAAAGGACGAGGATGTGGAAGCATTGTTTTGTGCTATTTCTATTATCCAAATAGATTGGATAAACGAAGCAAGGGATGAATGGAAGAATGACGAAGAAGTGTGGCCACTCATTTAGAATTTTCAGAAGATCTCAGTTCAAATAATATTTCCAGAACTTAACGAGGAAGGAAAAATCATATTGGAACATGAAGTAGTCACAAAAACAAGAAATCAACAGCTATGAAATTGATCAATTTCAGAGTATCTTATCAATTGGAAGAACTTACCCACTCAAGAATCCACATGGGAGGATGAGAATTTTATACAGAAGCACCCACAACTACTCAAGCATTGAGGACAACACTTTTTGAAGGAGAGGGGCATGTTAGGTCCCTATAGTACTAGTGTAACCCATTATTGTTATCAGTGCAACCCCCTTATTATATTGTTTTTCCCATGTAGTCCCCATATTGTTATTATGGTGGCCCATAGAAGCCCACTATTGTTATTGTTGTTCCCTTACATTATTATTGTTATTTCGGCATTGATTATATTATGACCCCTTAGACTTCTATATATAGAAAGGAGGTCTTTTAATTTGTATCATCCAAGAATTGTTCATTTGTGTAATGTAAAGGAGGTTTCCCCTCGAAGAGGTTGATTTCTAATGTTTTTATCTTTCTTTTCTATTTTAAGGCATCCCTTGTTTCACACATCTATGTTTAGCAATTGGAGGTTACACGCAAGGATCATTTCAGAAACCTCCCACCAAGTGTCAGTTTTCCTAGATTTGTGGAATCTGTGTCACAACCTCGATATTATCAAAAATCATCAACCAGACTTTGTAGAGCTCATTTCTCACATCAACCTTAAAGCTCTGACATCCCACATCACATGTAGGTGTAGTTGGCACACTCAGCTAAACTATTTTTGGGTAAGCTCGCTTCCCATGCCTTGTGTTGCATTTCTCTTTCTTTTTGTGTTTTCTCTTGTATGAGGATAGTTTTCTTAATTTCTTTGAATCATTGTTGTCATTTACATGTATAGTAGATTTTCCTAGCACCATTTGAGTTTTCATAAACTTCTCAATGTTGTCACATGCATGAAACTGTTTTTCGTGAACAGTTGTTGATTCAATGACTCACCTCACCCACATGCATGTTGTTCCATTTTCTCAATATGTCATTCACCATTCGCATGCATGATCATTCAATTATTACACTTAGTATGAGCATGCATTCAAACTCACATTCACTTTCAATTACCCGTCAGCGAGTCTAACCAACCTCGACCCAAACTCTGCCTGACCAAGAGCCTCACCAAGACAACATTGTGCAATCCTGAGAGGGAAGGCTCTGCCTTCCATTGCAAAAATGTGTATTTCTTCCCAGTATCTATTCCCTGGGCCTACTTTGCACAATCCTGAGCGATAGTGACTACAAACCAAGAAAATTGTGCAATGCAGTGACTAAGCCTACAACTAATGCCAGCTGAGATTGCGCATTGCGCAATCCAGTAGTTAGCAGCCAGACTAGACTATGCATTGCATAGTTCCAGGAATTAGTTAGTCTCCCAGCAGCCCAGACTATGCCTTATGCAGCCTCTGCAGTCAGTATCCTGACCTCCCAGCGAAAATTGTGCAACCTTCATGATCAGTCACACAGGTATGTTGCAAGTCAGTTCTCAAATTAATTTTGGTTTTCGACTGACAGATTGCCTTCCATGAGTTTTTCCATGTCTACAGGTATTGCAGATCTTCTCCTTGGCTTGGGATGTGTGTCAATCAACCAAGATCTTGGCAGATGCTACATCTTACAATCAAGCTAGTGTGGAAACCAAGAGGAGCTGAGAACTGAACAATACTTCCTTAGGTGTTAGAATTGATTTTCACGAACAAGGTCAATTCAAAGAGATGGATTTCTACCAGTGCGTTGTGAAGTGTTGTAGCGGCTGCAACCACCCTCGAAAATTTTTCCTTAGCTTCATTTTGGAGCCTCCCTTCGACCCTTCACAGTAGCTTGCCTTGCTTCATCAAGTTCACCGGCTTTAGTGTTTTCCTTTCACAAAGGTAGCGTGTTGATCATAGCTTGATGCATTCTCCTCACAGGCTGTTCACTCGGACTTGGTCTAGCTATAGGCTGAGCAAATTCCCCTAGAAAATTGTGTATTTCTAAAGGGAAACTGATCTTCCCTCCAGAAATTGTGCAATCCTGCCAGTCAACACTCCCAGCAGGAATTTCACAATTTTCCCCGATAGGGCTGCTCAACCCAGAATTTGCAAAAATATGGGCAGCAGTTAGTATTCTTCCCAGATATTTTGCAAATCTCTTGGGCAATCAGCGTAGCTCCCAGCCAGAAATGTGTATTTCCTTCATGCAGTCAAACATCGTCTTACATGTGCAGTTGAGTTGACGGGTTCCCCCCGGGACCAAGCAAAATAGACTTACATGCATGGGCTGCTTCTCCTAAGGTAGCATCTAAAGGCTTCCCTTGTTTCAGGGATCTATGTTTAGCAGTTGGAGTTTAGATGCACGAATCATTTGAAAAACCTCCCACCAAGTGTCGCTTTCCCTAGATTTGTGGCATGCATGTCAAAACCTCGATTTTATCAAGACTCATGAACTGGATACTGTAGAGCTCATTCCTCACATCAACCTTGTAGCTTTGATATCCCACATCACATCTAGGTGCAGTCAACACACTCAACTCAGCTGTTATGGGGTAAGCCCACTTCCCATGCCTTGTGTTGCATTTCTGTCGCTTTACTTATTTTCTTCTGTATGAATACTGATTTCTTGATTTCTTCAAATGCTTGTTGTCATTTACATGTATATTAGTGTTTCCTAGCACTGTTTCAGTTTTCGTCAACATCTCAATGTTGTCGCATGAATGACGCTGTTTTTCACGAACAGTGATTGATTCGACGACTCGCCTTGCCCACATGCATGTTGTTCCATTTTCCTAATCTTTCATTCACCATTTGCATGCATGATCAGTCACTTATGCTTACACTCAGTATCATCATGCATTCACACTCACATTCACTTTCAGGTACCAGTTGGCAAGTCTAGCCAGCCTCGGTCTAGACTCTGCCTCACCAAGAGCCTCACCAAGACAACATTATGCAATCCTGAGAGGGAAGGCTTTTCCTTCCTCTCCAGAAATGCACATTTCTTCCTAGCAATTGTTCCCTAGGCATGCTTTGCGCAATCCTGAGGGACAATGAATGCTGGCCAAGTAAATTGTGCAATGCAGTCACTGAGCCTACAACCATTTCCTGCTGAGATTGCGCATTACACAATTCCAGTAGTCAACAACCAGACTAGACTGTGCATTCCACAGTTCCAGCAGTCAGTTAGTCTCCGAGCAGCCTAGACTGTGCCTTGTGTAATCTTGGCAGATAGTCTACTGACCTCCTGGCCAAAATTGAGCAACCTTCATGATCAGTCACACAGGTAAGTTGCAAGTCAGTTCTCAAGTTCATTTTGGTTTGCGATTGACATATTTCTTGCGATGAGTGCTGCCATGTCTCCAGGTATCGAAAGTGTTATTCTTCCTCTCAGCAATGGAGGTACAATGGTTTCCAAGAGAGAGTCGTCAAAGACACCATTCAGAACACACCTTGGCATGCAGTCGATCAAATGTCTCTGAGCTTGCCTACTCATGAAGATATCAAGTTGTTCGTAGACAAGAACATCAAGCTATCATAGCAAGCAACATCGTGAACAACAGTTGAAGGTAGCATACTAAATGCAATGAATACAACAAATGCAGTGAATGCAACGAATGCAGTGAATGCATCAAATGCAATAGATGTAATGAATGCAATAGGAAGGTTTTTGACAACACAAAGGTAGACCAAAGTAGAAAGATCAAGCAGATCCACTGATAATGAAAGAAACTTTTGAGAATCAGGCTATGAGTTGACGACATGACATGAAGATTGCGCGAAGACAAAGAATATAACAGAGAAGGATTTGCATGTGGTGAAGCAGCAACTCAGGAAGAACATGAATCTGCATAAACATGTGAACGAGTTGTAGCAGGAACTGGAATAGTAATGGGAACAACTTGCACTCATGAATGAAACTGGCCCCGTAAAAGCTAATGATCCATCCCAGCAGCTGACATGGAGCAGATATGGTGAACAGTGTTTTTGATTGCATGCAAGGGATTCAACAGTATGCAGGTCATTGTGAGCACGCATACAATCCAACCCATTCAACACACTCACTAACACGAAGACAAGAAGCAAGTCCAACTGGAGCTGAACATGTACTTCAGCAAGTTGATGTGCATGACCACCAACACACACTTGAATATCAGTATGGATACTATTCATCAGTGTGTTTTTGGTTCAGTCGCACCCAAGAATACCGTGAACATGTTAGCAGACGAGTTAGATGAAGGGGCCGAACTAATGCACCGGTTACAATGGAGGCAAGAGGTCGCTTCAGCAAGATGTCACCATGAGGTGCATGAGCACCATCACGGATGACCAAGCCTGGCATCAGCTCACCACCTTCACCATCACAAGCATGTCAAAGAGTTGATCTCATCACAGCAGACCGAGTGTTAGTGATGTCTTGCAAAGCTTTCTCAAGCCATGTTGTCTCACATGAGTACATGTGCATTGTAATGTTGAGTCATGTCAAGTGTAAATCATGTGTCAATAGTTGGATGTAACAGTCATAAAGTACGTGAAGAGTCATGAGGTTAGTTGAACTATCACAAAGGGGAATGTCAAGGGTCACCCCACCCTTTGCTATAAATTGTCCCTCATAAGTTATTGTAGAGGCTATTGGTCGACCAAGCTTCTGATAATACTATCTTGGAAAGAGCTTGGACAGTATTGTAACGCGCCTTGGCTTCTCCACTAGATAGAGCTACTTCATCTCTTTGGAGGAGTAGGCAGATCTATCTGTAATGTTCCACTATTGGGGCTAAAGGGTTTACATGGATATATTGTATGATTGGAACTTACACTTCTTTATATAATAAGAGCCAACACGTTTTCACACATGTATTGTATATGTTGTAAGACTGATCTTTAACTCTTGTAATGCATGTTGCTTTAACCTATGCTCAACATCTAAACTGATTCATTTGTTGTAATGCATAATCTATTAATGGAAATGTGTTGTATATGCTATTAATGTTGTTCCATTTGTGTTGACTGCTCTGCCCGACATCAAACAGAACTTTCACGTGAACCTTGTTGTAACAATCGTTGCACTCGTTTGGACTGATCCGTGAGTGTTGTACGTGTTATCTTACCTTGTATGTTGTGACTACCGCATCTGAGTGGACTACTCCACCAGAAGCTGTGTATGTCTTGTGTGTTGTGTGTTCCTAGCCAAGTTGGGACTGATCCCTTTCAACCTGGAACTCACCTTCACCCTCATCTCACCCACTTGTGTTAGAACCTCTCATATCTCATACACCTTCCTTGACTCACTACAGCGGTCAAAGCCTTGCTACTAACGGAGTTATCTTACTTACGTATGACAACATCGCGGTCAAGGCATTACCTTACGGACTCCTACACCAAATGGTCTGAGGTCTAAATGGGACTTCTTACCGAGGAGATACCCTTACTTGTTGACGGGTCCAACACCGTCAGCAATGAGTTTTCTTGTTTGTTTGTTTTTGTTACTGGTTGTATGAGCTCAATCTTCAAAAAATGTTGGTCCACTCAATTTGGTAGTAACAAATTTTCTTCTCTCACACTTTTCTAAACTCGTCATAAGAGATATCCTTCCCTTTTGGAAGTAATCTTCAATAGAGTAGTCCTAGAGTATCTTGAATTCCGTCCTTAATAAGGAATTTCAAAAATAGGATTGTTGGGATGAGAATCTTAAATCTACCTCATTTAAAATAAAATGACTCCTCTGTAATTTTATAATAGTCTATTGAAGTCAAGTACTAAAATAAACAGCCGTGTGTTTCTTACCTTCTCTTTTTTCAAAATTTACTAACGTCAATAGTATTTTTGTCATCAAAATAGGATTTTTTTGTTTGTTTTTATATTCGTTACGGATAACCCACTTAAGAGTTAATCTAGGGTATTTACTTGCATATAGAAACCATTCGGGTATTATGATTTTTTTTTCTTTTCAAAGGTGTTGGACATTAGTATTGGAACCACTTCTGAAAAATTTTCGATACCTTGATTGTTGTTCACAGTGAGGTATTTAGCTCTTTTGACAAACGTTTCATTGTTGCCATACGTATTCCAACCTAGGTGGGGACTTATAACAATTAAAGTTTCCCCGAGGCCTTATTAATATATTTTTTGGCTAGGACGTGTTCCTTTCTTCCATTCTTAAAAGCCACCTAAAAATTGGAACTATTTAATAGTTCATAACATAATAGATTTGCAGCATTTTCATGCACCACGTTTAAATGCACTTATGCATGGACCTAAAGCCCCATCTAATATCCACCATTTAGTTTCTAGCAATGTTTTTATATGTGCGGTGCGAGTCATGAGAATGTGAAAAGGTTTTCAATTAAGAGGCTGCTTGATAATACACTTGGCTTGTTAGCCGTTTGTTACATCAAAAACTACCATGTCATCTTCACGTGGATGTGCATTTCCTTCTCTTTTAATGGTTTTTTATTACATCTTGAAATCCGACGTTGTAAAATAGTTAGGTTTATTCCATGGCTACCAAAATTTCAGAACTTGGAAAAATCACTTTCGTTTTGTTTTCCACGGGGAGCCAAAACGCCACACTAGCTATATATTTTAATTCCATGGGTGTTTTACTCCATTACCGAGAGCATGTTAAAGTGCAGGAATTTCTTCTATAGCTAACCTATGTTGGTTTCCCAAGTGAAAATGGTACCATTTCTTTTCAAAAAATTGTCTCAAAACTATTAAAGAAGATCGAGTTGCTTAAACACTGTGGGCACTTTGCCATGTGCGTGTTTACTATAATTTAAGGATCTAAGTTGTTTTTCTACAATGAAAACCGATGTACATGTACTTTAATTAATCAGTCAAGATTCATCTTTTACCTCCTCTAAGTTGTAGCAACCAACTTTGTTGTAAGGAAAGTTGTCATATAAGTAACTCAAGCCTTGAATAAATATGTTTAAACATATGAAGAAATTTAATATATTACCAATCCATGTCAACATTACCTTATAAGTTTGTGTGTACCCAGTCTTGTTATGTTCACTTTACCATTCAATTATTGTTCAAAAAACAAGTTTTTATGCTAGTTTCATCTTTCTTTCTTTTCCAGAATTATAAGACTAGAGTATCGTATCTCGTATTTGAGTGTCATCTATGATGTGCTATTTTGTTGATCACCAATATGATTTCCCCTACTCTTATTCACACATGAATTAAACAGTCTTCTTATGTAGCCATCGGTACATACTACATATATTTAGGGCAATTGTTTTACTATAGCTTAGTCCAACCACTTGTATCATAGTGGCATTAGGAAGCACTTCTCAGAGGCAACATTCCATGAACCTAGATTACTAGGCTTGTAATGATTCAAAATCAAATCTGAAGTCTTTTCCCTGAGAGTAGGCCAATCATTATTTTTGTTAGATTTTTGGAATACTAAATGTGTCATTCCTAAGGCAACCATAGTTCACTTTTTGAATAGTCCCATTGAAACAATGTAGTTAACTTTGTAATTTTTATGTTATGACGTAAAAAATTATTAAATATACAATATTTTATGTGTAAAGAAAGAGTCTTTTAGTAAAACATAATAGAGTAGTTTTAATTTCTAAACCCCATGTCATAATAAATATTAAATTTGTTTAAGTGAACAAGTATGAGAAAGGTGTATTAATATGTAAGTAGCCGTGGGAAAAGAATATTATTATGTAATTAATGGCTAGTGTAAGTAGTTATAATTTTTAAAATTTAGATGGTTAATAATAATAATAAATTCAAATTAATGGTCATTCTAGGATTTCACTTAATAGACATTTTTGATTGAGTACAAACATAAATAATGCATCTTGATTCAAGAATTCTTGGATTTTATCACCTTAGATGTGAGTTCCATTATGAGATAATTATAGCTATTCTTCTTCATGCCTTCATTCAAGTTGAACCTAGATAAAGGGATTTTTTAAAGAACCAATCTCCACTCAAAAATTGTTGCATTTCTCAATTTTTATTTCATTTTACCACTTAGTAAGAATTTAGGCATAATTAAACTCTATAATCCCTAATCCTTAGGAAGCCTAAATCATGTCCCATATATTAAATAACCCTTGCCAACCTCAGAGCCTTATCCTTACACCTCATATCAACTTCCCAATAATACCTAATCATTAACATCTATAACACATAAGATTTCACCCTCTAATGTACTAACACTTAACATCAACAAGTGTTTACTTCCAAACCACTCTAATCACTAATAATATTATTATGCCTTTAACTACTATAATTACTAACACATAATTCATATTACCCATGTACTCCATGATCGTTCATTCACATAATGTTGATAAAAACTTAGCACTTATAGCCCATACTACAAATATCTTCTAAAATTTAATACTCCCTTTCCTCACTCTGCACGTCCTTACTACTCTCACTACAACCATCATAATCTCTAAAATAACCTATATAAGTCTACCCCTTAGCACCTATAAATCTTAAACCCTGCAAAACTAAATATATATGACTCATTACTATAAATATAACTATAACTATAACCTCTATCTCTTACTTCCCCTAAACCAATTAACTATGTGCTAACTAACCCTTATAACCACTATCACCCACATCCCGTGTATCCCTAATATAAACTCCATAACCCTTAATCTCTAATTGTGATAATAGATATAACCTATAATCCCTAGTATAACGAATGACTCCTATACATGTAAACATTATAATATTTAACCTCTAAAATCTCTATATCCTAACCTAATAAATCCATTATTCCTAAGCCCAAACTTACATCTTCAAATAGCTAATAAACCTTTATCCTTAAATCTTACTACTCCCAACACCTAAACACATATAATTTATTACCCTGAAATCATATAACGCTCGATTGTTACACGACATAATAGATATAAACCTTATTTCCCATATCATCTCCACCATAAATTATAAATCCTATAACCATGATCATAAGTGCTACCACAACCCTTAATCATTATGAACAGTACTAACGTGAACACTTATGAACCCTATGTCCCATATCTACGAACCCCTATAACACTCAACACATAATGTATACATCTCATCTGACCCACGCTCCATTTAAATTTTAACCTTTAAGAGTTACGAACCCCTATAACACTCAACACATAATGTATACATCTCATCTGACCCACGCTCCATTTAAATTTTAACCTTTATAACTCTTAAAGCATATAACGTATAATCACTTTAATATATATATTGCACATCCCTTATAATCCATTACCTCTTAATCATGTATATTATGAGTCATATATTCTAAAACTCCTATAACATATAAACCTTATTCGTCAAAATAGTACTACCCTTATGACTAGTAATTCCTAAAACATATACCACACCTACTTCTTTACATATACACTCTCTAAATCATTAAAACCTTCATCTCCAACCTAGTAAACCATTTTAACCCTAAAAACACCTATAAATTCATTTACTAACACATTTAAGCCTTAAGAGCTATCTAAAATAAACTCTAGCTTCTATGTCTTCTAATTAATAATATAATGCATCACCCATATTAGCCCTATATAGATATATATTATAATTATCAACAACTAAAAAACCAGAATAATTTAATTTCCTAAACCCTAACCATAAAAAAACCTATTCCATATAACCTACTCCATAAGCATTAGGCCGAACTCAAGAGGTGAAGAAACGAAGAAGAGCTTAACAATGTGGCGGACTGGCCACATGCTAATGCTGGAAAATGATTTAATTCTTTGTTATATTTGTAAATATTTAATTTAGGGGAGTTTCGATTCTTTTTTAATAAGTGGGGATATTTTCTATTGTAAAAATGATTTTAGTTCTTTGTTTGTAGATAACATCAAAAGGTTCATCACCGGTGACCCTTGGTTGTCCCTTAGATTGGTTTTTTATAATGGAATAAGTGCTTAGAGGAAAAATAAGGGAGAAAGGAGAAGAAAGGGATCGTGATTCTCTATGAAACTATAGCCTTGTTGGTGCATTCCATTGTGCTTCCTTTTTTGCAAACACAAAAAATTTGTTTCCTATGTGAATGGCGTAGTTGTATAGAAATGGGATGGTAAGTGATATAATTTGAATTGGATCAAATCAAGAGGCTGAATCAAATTGTTTTCTGCTATGACCTGTGGTTAATAAAAAAAAATTCTTGTCTGTTGTTTACCATTGGAAATCAATATTTTTTCCATCAAATTAAAACAATGATCCACATGTGAATCTTTAATCATTGTTCTTGTTCATATTTTATGATTTCCTGTAGAAATGGTCACCCAACTTGCATAAGAATGTCCCACTACATTCACGAGTGGGAAAATGAGGGAGTCTAAGTAAGTTTGAGTGTTAAGTTCTTTATTAGAACATTGATAGGTCCTTTGTTTGGGGTTTGAATTATCATTTTGGAGCATGAGTGTAATCCTTAGTAAGGAAAAATGAGGGGGGTTATCCCTTCAGTTAGGAGATGAGCAAAGATAGTGGAAAAATTGATTGAGTAGAGGACCGATTTTTTTCGCCTCCGAAAATCCCGAAAATAGAGCTTTTGGAGGTGCCATGAAAATATTTCGCAGCACCTACAAGTTTTGTGAAAGAGCGTTGCAAAAATATTTCTCATTACCTGCAGCCAATTTTCTTTTTGCAGTACATTTGAGCCTATTTTCACCTTTCAGTCTGCCCTTTGTATTCAATTTATGGTATCATAGCAGTTTTGAGGTATAGCCATGTTTTTGGTGGAGTTGTGTTTGACATTGGTGGTGTTTTCTATAGAAAAGGGAGATGGCTATGTGAGCAAGGAGAGCACGAGGTCGAGGAGGGAGACCTGTAGCTAATGAAAAACTCTAAGAAGAGATAGAAAGGTTGTAGTCTAGCTTAGATTCCATGGAGACCAACAGGTATCAAGATCCCAAGGCTGGGGATGACATCAGATTGAAGGAAGAAGGTAGAGAAGAAAGAGTGACACTTGTGGATGAAGCTCTGGAAGTTAATTTGTTGAGGTCGGTACTAAGCTCAAGTTGAAGACAAAAACTTGAGATATCTACCTATGATGGCAGTCTTGTAGCTGATAATTTGATGGGTTGGATTAGTGAACTAGATAAGTATTTCAAGTATGAGGAGACTGAAGAAGATAAGAGGGTAAAATTCGTTGAGCTAGTTTGAAAGGCCATAATGCATTGTGGTGGGACAATGTGGAGGATGAAAGGAGAAACAATATCAAAAGTTGTTATAGGATGATATCCAAGATGAAGGGGATGTTTATGCCAAAATATTATTAGCTAAATATCTACAAACATGTGTATAACCTCAAACAAATGCTGCTGATAGTCATAGAGTATACCGAGGATTATATAAGTTGAATTTGAGCGTAGGTTATGTAGAAGACACCACGGAGAAAACAACAAGGTACATCAATTCTTTGAAGCTGGAGATTCCAAATGAAATCAACATGCTTTCTTCCAAGAGGATGGAAGAAGCATACCATCTTGCCTTGAAGGCAAAAGAGAAGATAATGAGGAAGCAAAATTTAAGCAGAGGATGTATTGTTTCTAGAGGAAAAGGATAGACAGTTGGAAGAGGGAAGGGTCCATCTCAAAGGAATCATGCAAGTAACCCAATAAAAGAAGGACAATAAGAGAAAGAAGGTGAATTTGGAGGAGCAAGACATTACCAAAGTGGTAGAGGTAGAGGAAGTGGTAGAAAGACTGTCTATAAGAGCTACAAACATGGGAAGTTTAGTCACATATATTTTCAGTTTCATAAGAATGAAATAGGAGGAAATAGAGATGCATATGTAGCTCAGTTAGAAGTAGAAAAGCACAAACCCCTATGGTATAAAATGTACCAGAGACGAGAGAAGATCTAATCATGAATAAGATCTTGTTGAAACCAACCAAGGAGACTATTGAAATAGTATAGAGAAAATCACTTTTTAGGATTGTCTGTAAGGCTAGAGGAAAGTGCTGAAAAGTGTTGATTGATAGTGGAAGCACTAACAATCTAGTTCCCACAAAAATGGTGGAAAAACTTGGCATCAAAAGGTTGAAGCACCCAACACCATATAATTTAAGTGTCATGGATATAGAAAGGTCATGAATTATTGGTGAATGAGAAAAGAGAAGTGGAGTTCCACATAGGCCAATATAAGCATAATATTTCTTGTGACATCATGCTAATGGATGTCTATCACCTTCTCTTGGGATAACCTTGGCAATTTGTTAGGAAAGTGGTGCATGATGGAGAGAACAATACCTATAAGTTTGAAAAGGATGGTATCAAGCACACTCTTGTACCATTGAAGGAAGAAATTATAGTTGGGACAAGTAGCTAAAAAGAATTATTATTGGGAGGTCCAAAAGGAATTTCTACAACAAATGGAGAAAGAAGAGGTAAACTATGCGGTGGTCTGTAAACCAAAGGCAATACATTTGTAGATTGAAATTGTAGATTTACCAGTTGATATTCAAGAGATGTTACATCAGTTTAGTGATATCATGGTAGATGATATTCCAAGTGATATTCCACCTATGAGAAGTATTAGCCATCACATAGACCTGATGCCAAGAGCAAGCATTCCGAATAAAGTTTCTTATCAAATCACACCCAAGAAAATGAAGAGATAAGGAAACATGTTCAAGGATTGTTGGACAGAGGGTTGATAAGGGAGAGAGCAATTCCATGTGTTATCGCTATGGTACTTAGTCCAAAGAAAGATGGAAAATGGAGGATGTGCACAAATTCCATAGAAATCGACAAGATTACAATTATATACATATTTCCATTGCCACAGATGGATGACATAATAGACTATTTGACTGGGGAAACCTACTTTTCAAAGGTTTATTTGAAGAGCGGTTACCATTAGATCTAGATTAGAGAAGGGGATGAGTGGAAGAATACTTTCAAGATCAATAGCATACTATATTAATGGTTGGTCATGCGATTTGGATTGAAAAATGAGCCAAGTACCTTCATGCAATTAATGAAATAGGTCTTGAAGGAGTTCATGAACAAAAGAAGAACACCTTAGGAATGTAAGCTATGTTATATAAAGGTTGCAGCAAGAGAAACAATTGACTAACCTGAAGAAGTGTACTTTCATGAGGTTTGAGTTGGTATATTTAAGCTTTTTCGTTTCAAAGGATGGGCTAAAATAGATTAGGAGAAAATAGAGGTGATTGTAAGTTGGCCTAAATCCAAGAAAATTTTTGAAGTTAGCATTTTTCATGGCTTAACTAGCTTCTATCGGAAGTTCATCAATAATTTTAGTGGTATTTATGCACCCATCATTGAAACAATCAAGAAGGATAGACATCCATTTTGTTGGACAACAACAACAGAGAAAATATTCCATCTCTTGCAGAAGAAGATCACCGAGAAACCAATGGTCAAGCTACCTGACTTCAATCATCTTTTCTAAGTTAGATGTGATGCTAGTGGAATAGCCATTACAAAATTATTGAGTCAAGAAGATAGACATATTGCATAATTAAATGAGAAGTTGAATGACTCTAAGAAAAAGTATTCCTCTTATGACAAGGAATTCTATGTGGTGGCTCAAGACACTATTTTATTCCCACAAATATTTTTTTATTCTCTGACAATTATGCATTATAATATATAATGCAACAACATAAGTTGAACCATAATCATGCCAAGTGGGTGGAATTCTTAGAAAGTTTCACCTATGTTTTGAAACATGTGAGTAGACAAGAGAATAAGGTAGTTGGTGCTTTGAGTTGGAGGAGTTTGGTCATGTAGGAGTCCCAATAACATATTTTGGGATTTGATTATTTGAAGAACATGTATGAGGATGATGTTGATTTCTGAGAGGCCTTTGAAGCATGGAAGAATCTCGTGAGTAGAGATAACAACTCATGGAGATATTTCATGTTACAGGAGGGTTGTTGTTAAAAAAAATCAGTTATGTATCCCTCATTGCTTAATGAGAGATAATCAGATGCAAGAGAAGCACAAAGGAGGATTGGCAGGGCATTTTGGTATGGATAGGACACTTGGGCAACTAGAAGACTTTTATTTCTAGCTAAAGATGAGAGATGATGTGTAGAAATATGTAGGAAAATGCAGAGTAGGTCAACATGTAAAAGTAAGAGTTAGAATGTTGGACTATATACTCCTTTTCCCATTCCTAGCAGACCATGTGACTCGAACAGTATGGACTATGTCTTGGGTTTACCAAGAACTCAACGAGGTAAGGACTTGATACTTGTAGTTATAGAAAAATTTATGAAGGTGGCTCATTTTATCACATGTTGCAAGACTAGTGATGCCACACATGTAGCTAATTTGTTTTTTAATGATATTGTCTAATTACATGGCTTGCCAATGGGTATAATCTCTAACTGGGACACTAGGTTCATGACATTATCGGAGGACTTTGTGGAAGATACTTGGAACAAAATTAAACTTCAAGTCAACATATCATCCACAATCTAATGGGAAAACTGAAGTTGTGAATGAGAGTCTCAGAAACATATTGAGGAGACTTGTGGGAGAGCAGTGGGATTATGCGTTAGCTCAAGATGAGTTCGCATACAATGATTCACAAAATAGGAGCACAAGGAAGACTCCGTTTAATATTTTGTATAGAATGAATCCTAGAGGAGTTTGTGAGCTGATAGATTTGGGAAAATTTGAGGAGAGCAGTGTTGATGGGGAAGATTTTGCACCAACATTGAGTGACTTACATGAGAAGATAAAACAAAATCTATAGCATAACAACTACAAGTACAAATAGAGAGAATATTTTAGAAGAAGAGAGGTAAAACTTGAGGTAGGGGACATGGTCTTAACACACCTATGGAAAGAGAGATTCCCAAGAGGAGAATATAAAAAACTCAAAATGAAGAAAATACGACAATGTAGGATACTCAAGAATTTGAATACAAATGATTATGAATTGGAGTTACATATGGGCATAAGTATCTCAATCATATTTAATGTGGTTGATTTGTACCATTATCAAGCATGAGATGAAGGTGCCACTACAGTAAATGGGAGTAGAGGAGAAGTAAGTGAGAAAAGTTAGATGAAGCAGATGCTTATGGTAGAGGGTCTGGAGACTGAAATAATTTTGGACACCAGAGTTGCGAAGCACAACAGGGGAAAAGAGTATCTAGAGTTTTTGGTGAAGTAGAAGGATGACCCGATGAAGGATTCTACATGGGTGGGTGTTGTATCTCTACAGAAGGTAGGTTTCTCTCTAGAGGACCTGGTGATCAAGAGCTCACGATTTTTTCTTCCTTGGGAGTCTGATGCAGGAACATTAGACTGAGCTCGAGAGGTGAAAAAATGGAGAAGAGCTTAACAATGTGGTGGATTGGCCACATGTTAATACTAGCAAATAATTTAATTGTTTGTTAGAGTTGTAAGTATTTAATTTAGGGGCGTTACGATTTTCTTTTATAAGTGGCGATTTTTTTGTTGTAAATATGATTTTAGTTCCTTCCTTGTTGATAATGTGAAATGATTCATTATCGGTGACCCTTGGTTGACCTATGATTTTCTTTTCTAAAAGAGAATGAGTTCGTCATGATTCTTTATGAAACCATAGTCTTGTTGTTGCATTCCACTATACTTCCTTTTTTGTAAACAAAGAAATTTTGTTTCCTGTGTGAATGGCGTAATTGTATAAAAATGGGATTTCAAGGGATATAATTCGAATTGAATCAAATTGTTATATATTATGAATTGTGTTTAGTACTAATTTTGACCTATGCATTGTTTTCTTTGGAAATTGGCATTTGTTTCATCAAATTATACCAATGATCCATGTGTGAATCTTTAATCATTGTTATTATTCATATTTTTTTATTTCCTATCGAAATGGTCCTCTCACCTATAGATGAATGTCACATGACATTCAGGAGTGGCGAAGAAAGGGAGTATGAGTTAGTTTGAGAATTGAAACAAGGTCATTGGTTAGAATGTTGGCATGCCTTTTGTTTTTGGATTCAGATAAGTTTGAAGCGTGAGCATCATCCTTCTTAAGGGAAGATGAGGGGGATTATTCCCTAGGTTAGGAGATGAGACAAGATAGTGGAAAATTTGATTGAGAAGAGTAATAATTCATATCTCCTCCCAAAATTTTGAAAATAGAGTTTCTATAAGCTTACGAAATGTTTTTGCAATTCCTACAAGTTTTTTGAAAGAGGTATGCAAAAATATTTCATAGTTCCTATAACCAATTTTTTCTGCACTTTTTCTGAGCCTATTTTCGCCTTTTAGTTTTCACTTAGTCATCATAACTCATAAATATTATCTTATAACCCTTAATCTTCTAATACCTAAATCTTAAGAATTAATGCAAATAACCTCTTATCCCTAGCAAATGACTCTAGTAACGATTAATAGATACAAATTTTAAACAATATAATTCTTAAATCCTATAAATGTTCGAAACTATTATTGTTAATCCTTAGAATGTATACAATCAATAACCCCAAAATTTTATAGCATCTATAGCCATTATCCACTTTTACCTAACCACAAAATAGTGCAACTCTTCTCGCCTCTAATCATTAATATAATATCACACCTAGATAAACCAAAAAATTTATAACTCTTAATTGCTTCTCTTTATGTGGCCTTAATATGAACATTAAACCTCATAATTTCTAGAATATTTTAGCTGTATAACCTTTGGTATTTCACCAAAAACACCTATAAACCATAATGTCTAACCCTAATAACCCTTATCATATGAGGTCCCTGTCCCCATAAATTCCACACCACAAAGGAATAAACATTTTTAACCTTAATCCATGTAACTCTAGGGGATGAAATCTACTGAGCACCAAAGATAATTCCAACTATTGGAAACTCATTGATATAAGAATAACATGGCAAGAAAGTATTCTCTCATACTTCCAAGATTGTAATTTCTATGGTTTGGTCAAAAGGTGAATAACGGGTCACTCCAACCAGCATAGCTTCAGTACAATCTCTCTCTATAGAACATAAGAAAGTGGACAAGCTTATAGAATGGTCAAGGGGACATAGTCACCTCATCTATAAAGGAACCCTTTCTCTTCCAAATCACACATCAACTTACACTAGATGAGAATAATCCATATGTTCAGTGTGGCTACAATGGAGATCTTTAGAACTATATTAGTTCTTTGCAAACATTTTCAAGGTTCCAACTAGTAATCACCATGGATATCACCTTTCAAGCTGCATCCTCACCAATAAAGTCCTCCCACTAAGAAGTCAAATTTGTTTAATAATTTAAACACTTTTAAAAACAAGTTCATAATGCCCTAGTGTTATGTAACCATGTCATAAAATAGAAGAAAAGATAGATCAACGACTTCAAATCCAGCCTCTTCGATGGGGAAACCTCCTTTACATTACACAAATGAACAATTCTTGGATGATACAAAAGAAAAAACCTCCTTTCTATATATAGGACTCTAAGGGGTCATAATATAATCAAAATCAACATAACAATAATAATATAAGGGCACAACAATAACAATAGTGGGCTTATGTGGGGCACACTAATAACAATATGGGGACAATAGGGGCACAACAATAATAATAAGGGATAGAATGACAATATTAATGGGGGAAATCACTAGTATTATAGGGACCTAACATGCCCCCATCCTTCAAAAAAGTGTTGTCCTCAACGCTTGAGTAGTTTTGGATGATTCTGTATCAAATTCTCATCCTCCCATATGGAATCTTCAGTGGGTAAGTTCTTCCACTTGATGAGATACTCTGAAATTGATCAATTTTGTAGTCGTCAAGTTCTTCTTTCTGTGACTACTTCAGGTTCCAATATGATTTTTCCTTCCTTGTGAAGTTCTAGCAATATTGTTTGAAATTGGAGCTTATCACCTATAACCCTCTTTAAGCATGAAACATGTAAAACTTGGTGGACTCAGGAATCTGTAGGAAGCTCTAATTTGTATGCCATAGTACAAATATTTTGCAACACCTTGTACAGACCATAATACTTTCGTGATAATTTATTATCCTTCTTAGCTTGATTCAGGTACACTTGTTTATATTGTTGTAGTCATAGAAATATACAGTCACCTACATCAAAACTTCTTTCGCTGCAATGTTGATTTGCCTGTTGTTTCATTATGTTCTGAGCCAAAGTGAGGTTATCCTATAAGAGTTGGAGACCTTATTGTTGATGCTCGATGTGATCTTCCACTGCTTGAAACTTAGAATTTCCTCTTAAATATGATGTTATGGATGGTTTATGATATCCATAAAGTGCCATAAATGGGGTCATTTTTTTTTAAGTATGGAAGGAAGTTTCATACCACCATTTAGCCAGAGGCAACCACTTGACCCATTGTGTCTGTTTATCAGATAAAAATCAATGAAGATATCCTTCGAAACATTTATTTACCATATCAATTTTCCCATCAGATTGAGGATGATAAGATGGGCTATGAGCTAACTGAGTACCCAAACAAGAAAATAATTTTTTCCAAAAATTTCCAGTGAAAATGGGATCTCTATCGCTTACAATAATCTTTGGGTTTCCATGTAGCTTTTGAATTCTTTCCATAAATGAAGTAGAAACTGTAATCGATTTAAATGGATGAGATAATGCACAAAAGGGTGCATATTTGGTAAGTTTGTCAACTACCACCATGATGACACTCTTTCCTTTGAACTTGGGTAAACCTATGATAAAATCTATTGAACCCTCCTCCCAACGTTGACTTGGACTAGATAAAGTTTGTAATAGACCTAGGGTCTTAATTGTTTCAACTTTATTTTTTTGGAAAACCAAACATTCTTCCACAAACATTTGAATATGAGATTTAAGGCCATCCAAAAAAAAATCCCTTCTTAACCCAGTGGTAAGTTTGTAAAAATCCTAAGTAACCTCCTAAGGGAGAGGTGTGTAATTCCATAAGAATATTTTATTTGAGTTGGGAATTCCTATAGAGATATAAGTGATCTTTGTACCATAACGAATCATTTTTCTAGCTAAATATATCAGATATAATGGGATCTTGTTGTAACTTTTGAATGAGTGCCCACAATTATTTGTCATTCTTCCATTCATCCGTTGCCTCATTTATCCAATATGGTTGGATAATAGAAAAGGTGCAAAGCAATGCTTTCACATCCTCATCCTTTCCTGAGAGTGCATCTGCAACAATATTTTTCTTTCCTTTTATATAGATGCCTTCAAATTCATAACCCAACATCTTTGTGACCCATTTTTCTTCTCTTCCAAAGATAATATTTTTTCTAAAAAGTATTTAAGACTATCATGATTTGTGTTTACCTTGAACTATCTTCCCATTGGGTAGGGACTCCATTTCTTAAGTGCATGTAGTATTGACCACATTTCCTTCTCATAAATACCTTTTTGTAAATAATTTCCTTTGACTAGATGACTTTTGAAAGCAATGGGCCTTTCTTCTTGCATTAAAACAACACCATTTCCATTTTCTAAGGCATCACATTCCATAATAAAGGTTTTTGTGAAGTATGGCATAGATAAGACCGTCCTTGGCACATTTCCTCTTTAAGATGTTCAAATGCCTTCATTGCTTCTAGAGTCCATGAAAATGCATCTTTCTTCAATAATGTTGTTAGAGGTGCTGCTATTCTCCCATAATTCTTAACAAACTTGCAATAATACCTTGTCAACTTGAGAAATCCTCGCATATGCTTTATGGATTTGGGGATTTTCCATTCCTTAATGGATTTAATTTTTCTAGGGTCTACCTTAACACCTTCATGAGATACAATATGAACCAGATATTCCACCTCTTGTACTCCAAAGAAACATTTGGATCTTTTTGCATATAATTGTTTTTCCTCCAATAGTTTGAGCACCCTGTCGACATGTTGAACATGATCCTTCCAAGACTTGCTGTAGATTAGTATATCATCAAAAAACATACTAACAAAAAATTTCTAAGGAAGGGTTTGAAAATGGAATTCATCAAATCTTGAAATGTAGTAGGTGCATTGGTAAGGCCAAAAGGCATGACCAAAAATTCATAATGACCCTCATGAGTTCTAAACACTGTTTTCAGAATGTCTTCAATCTTCATTCTGATTTGATGATATCCTGAACAAGATCCAACTTGGTGAAGTAAATTGATCCATGCAATTCATCCAGTAATTGATCAATGATAGGAATGGGGAACTTATCTTTAATATTGAGCTTGTTGAGCTCCTAATAATCCGGACACATGCGCCATGATCCATCCTTCTTGTGCACCAATACTATTGGAGCAGAGAAAGAACTTTGATTACGTTGAATCATACCAGCCTCTAGCATTTCTACAACCATACGTTCAATTTCACACTTTTGGGAATAGGGATATCTGTAAGGCCCAATGTTTGGAGGAAAACTTCCTAGAATAGGTGGGAGGCATTTGGGAGTCTCAAATACCTTGTAATTATTGTCCAAGACTTTTTAGAGATATGGAGAAATAGATGATTTTGATGTGGGAACCTCTAGTGAACATAATTATGAAATTACACCTCATTTTTATTTCTTTAGAAGCTTTCTAATTCTATTAGAGTTGATTATATTTCCCAGTTTCCCTACCACACCCCTTACTGCAACTTCCTTTCCTTCAAAAAAAAATTCAAGAAAATTTAATGAAAATTAAAAGTTAACGTACCCAATGATTGTGGCAATTGGAATCCTAGTACAACATCAACACCATACATTGGCATGTAAAGGGTTGGGCTATTAAATACAAATTCTCCCATGGGTAGCTTGATATTATGGCACTTTCTAGAGAAATTTATGGTTCCTCCATTTGCAACCATCACTTGACACTCTAGTGCTGGATATGGGAACAAATTCAATTCCTTGATTCTCTTACAATGAATAAAATTATGGGTACTACCTGAATCAATCAACACTATTACCTATTTCTTCTTGATATTTCCTTCTATCTTGAGAGTTTGAGGAGTTCTAATTCCGTTAAATGCATTACAAGATATGATCATATTCATTTCTTCTTTCTCTAGGATTTGTTCCTGGTGTATATCCTCTTTCTTTGATGTTTCTTTTTCCTTTTCTTCCTCCTCTTCACAATCTATGTAAAATAATTTCTTCTCAGCACATTTATGGCCTTTAGTGTATTTGCTATCACAACTGTAACAAAGCCCTTTTGGTCTTTTTTCTTCCAATTTTTGTTGTTGAAGGCTAGGGGAAACAACACTTCCATCTTTATAGTTGTGAGTGGTAGGCTTCCTTGTTGCCATAATTTTTCTTTTAATTTTTCTTGCTAACCTGAATGCCCTCTCCAATGAATCAGGTTCCCAAATGTGAACCTAATGTTGGACGTTATCCTTTCACGTCCCTATGAACACATCAATTCTATACTTCTCTGGAATATCTTTTACCCTTATATTCAATTTTTCAAAGTCCTCAATGTTCTCCATCATTCAACCCTTTTGTTTGAGATTTATCAATTGGCTAAAAAAGGTGTTTCTTTTTGTATCCTCATAATGTGCTACCATTTCTTCCATAAAAATTGTCCAAGCAACAATTTGTTTATGAGGGCAAAGCCATTGATACCATAAAAACTGATCTGGTTCCAAATATAAAGTGGTATTGCATACCTTTTGTATGTTTTTCACATTTTGGAGATTGAAATATTTCTCCATCAGTAGTATCCATGTTATGAGATCCTTTCCATCAAACTTCCTCATATTGATCTTTGTAACATGGTGGGTCTTCAATACAACGTTAGAGTCTATGAAATCATGATTAACATTTCTTTTTTTCTCATCATGAGGTTCCTTTACTACCCTTTCACCATTAGTAAGCATTTATTGTAGCAACTTTGTCAAATATATCTTCAAATCTTCCATGTTGCCTTTAAGATTTTCTTCTTTACCATCCATCTTAGCTTCCATGTCATTCATCTTACCTTCCAGCTCTGATTGATGGCTGAAATAGGAGGAGAATGCCTAGATCCATGCATTGACTTGTTCACCATAAAAAAAACTAGAACCTTTCTTTAATCCATCCATCTTAGCTTCTATTACAATTTGTGAGAGTGAAAATTTTTGCAATTGGTCTCGTAATATTGATATATCATGTTGCATTTCTTCCTCTTCTTCATGAGTCATGATAGATCTTTTAGGTTTCTTACTAGGTGTTTCCATTTTCTTTCTTTAGGGCATTAGTTAATGATAAGTATGCCTCAGTATGCCATTTGAATCACTTCAAACTAATTTTTGAAATCAAAATTATGCAAATTAAAAAAAAAAAAATACACACATTTTTTTCGCTTTGTTGGATATCAACATTGAATCTGTTGTATCTATGAAATTTCGGATCTCCAAGATCTGAAATTGTGACCTGTGGTAGTCCTTTGTGTGCTCTTTCCAAAGCCACCAGTCTGACTGAAATTGGATTCTCCAAGAAAGAGTTATGCCCAATCTCCAAACATGGCTTGATTATATATGTTTTCAGTAGAGCAAACTTGTATGAAGTTCCACGTGTCACCTTTTTGAACTTTAGACCTAAAAATGATATACAAAAAGCTACATTCTGTCCTTTTTCTTTTACTTCTCACAAAATTTCAATCTGATGCTCAGAGAGAAAGTTATGACGATTTTCACAAGGTCGCCTGTTTGGGATGTAATTTAGGAGCCTACAAAAACCCTAACTTCCTTGGATCATATATCTGAAAATATCGTGAGAAACGATGGAAAATGTGGTCCCGAGGTTCATCAAGATTTGGACTCAAATGGGTTTTAATTTCAACTTCTGAAACATGATAGAAAAAAGTTATAGTGAAACTTCCACAGTGGCCTATTTGGAGTAGTGAAACCCTAGAATCCAAAGCTTTGATACCAAATGTTATGAAAGTAGATCATAAAATAGAAGTAAAGATAGATCAATGACATCAAAATTAGCCTCTTCGAGGGGGAAACCTCCTTTACATTAAAAAAATGAAAAATTCTTGGATGATACAAATGACAAAACCTCCTTTCTATATATAGGGCTATAAGGGGTCACAATATAATCAAAGCCGATATAACAATAATAATATAAGGGCACAACAATAACAATAGTGGGCTCCTATGCGACACACTAATAAAAATATAGGGAAAATAGGGGCACAACAATAATAATAAGGGATATAATGACAACAATAATGGGGGAATGACTATTATTATAGGGACCTAACACCTACCTAAAGCCATTGCCAAGCATAAACAACGTCATGATCAACATTGATTACCACATAAGTTTTAAGTGGGAGAAATGATGTGGCTAGATCTACAAAAGGAAAGCCTTGTAAGATCTTATCAAAAGCTTCAACCACTTTGACACATCCCTTACACCATCATCAAGGCCATGGTTGACAATAATTTCATGCTAAGTATCCCTCCATTCCTTAGCATGCACCCTTTATTCAATGTGGACCACCTTCAATAATACCTTCCACAATTGTTGGATAGACTGGACATTGTTGATCAATTGATACAAACAATGCTCAATCCAAATTGCATCATTAGAGGAAATTTCAGCCTAAAAGTCACCTCCTAAGGAAAAGCAATAATATAATAATTATGATAATAAAATAAGAGTTATGGATTTTGGAGAGAAAAGAAGAAAACTACTTTTTTAATTGCATTTTTGGTGTATCTCCTTAGAGGTTTACTCAAATTTCAAGTGTGGACACTTGTTGGATGCATAATTAAATTCGACATTCAACGAATAGCCATTATGCATACTTTTGAGAAGATCCGCATTGTTAAAAATTTGAGATACATTAAAAAGGTGCGTTGAGAACTATATTTTAATTCATCTTCAGTTTTTTATCAATGTGGGTCTTCTAAAAAGTGTGCATAATAGGTACTCGTTGGATGTGGAATTTAGTTCTGCATCCAATGAGTGTCCACACTTGAAATTTGAGTAAACCTATAAGAAGATAAGCCTGAAATACAATTTTAAAAAATTGTTTTTCTTCTCTTCCCTTCAAAATATTTACATGTACCTCTTTTTAAATTTAGATGATTTTAATTGATTTACATATTATGACATGGAAATTATATGAACAATTGATAGCAACTTTTAGGCTGAAATTTCCTCTAATGCAAATAGGCCACAACTTATCAAATCATGGACACATAGAGTAAAAACAATCACCAACATAGGATCCAACTATGTCGGGTTGGCAAAGCTAGCCAACTCTTGCACAAGGGAAGGTGGCTCATCGTGGACCAAATTCAAGAGAAGTTCCCCATCTCATTGAGGCACTCAATGAAATGGGGACCATTATTTCCTAAGGGGGAGGACTAATCTAGGTTGATATTGGTGGCCACTAGCCTATTCCACTTATAACTGCAACACTATTTCCTTTTAGTTTCCTAAGTTCTAGCACATTTTCTTATTTCCATAGTTTATTTTTGGTATCGTTTTGGGTCCTAAACTTCCAAAACCATTTTGATGCCATAAACAACATTTTCAGGGGGAAATGGTCTAATGCGAGGTCTATACCTTGCATTTATAGTTGAAATTTGTTGTCCTCAGGTGAATATCTATAATGGGCTATCATGTGTGCCAAATTGAGATTGAATACCAATGTTATGACCTCGAGAAGTTTTCTAACTAACTCTAGCAGGTACCACAAGGTTTTCGAGCTTCATCTCCTAGGGTTAGGTTTTAGGATGTTTATGGTTTTCCATTGTTTCTTGATGATAAAAAAAGCCTGAAACCACATTGCAAATAAGTTTAGAAGGCATGTATGCATCATATCTCTTCTTAGAGATAAGATATTGTCGTCCAAGTTAGTTTGTTTCCTTTTTGCATGTAAACAATGTTCAACAGTTTATATTGTTATATTTTTTTGTATCTTTATTTATTTTTTAAATATATATTTCATTTCTTTCCTTAATTCTTGATCACTATGTTTTTATGCAAAATTATTTTCAAGGACAATGGTATGTTACCATATGAGTTCTCAAATACTTGAAGGGCACTGAAGACTTTTGACTCAAGTATTCCTAGATGGATGGATTCAACTTGATTGGATATTTCGGTTAAGGCGTCTATGGGGATAAAGAAAATGGAGTCTCGTATTAAGGATATAAAATGATTTTTGGAACAACACTCTCTTGTAGGTTGTAAAAATCACAAGTTCTACCAGATTCTACAACAAAGGTAGAATGTTGAATAGTTGCAAATGCAACAAAGGAGATTCTGGGGCTTTTTAAATATTAGAATATTTCCAAGAGAAACAAGTAAATTGTACTCCCATTCTAGTTGATGATACTTTTATAATCAACTTGGTCAAGAATCATAGGTTTCATGATTAAAATAGACATGTTAACACAAATTACCTAAGAGGAAAACACTATTCATTTAAGACATTGTTCAATATATAATAAAATTTCAAACATATCCATGAAAAACATCGAAGAGGAAACCTTTAAAAATTTATAAAGTTTCCTAGACACACAAACACCCTTTTAGATTAAGGGGGTAACATTACCTAATCATTAGGGAATGAAGTAATTATAAATATTCTTGTAAATGAAAATGTATGGGAATACGAAGAGTCATAGGTGGATTATTAGAGTTACTTAAAGGTTTTGGATGGTAAAACTAATAGCCCCTTCTAATATTTATTTATGAATGATAAACATCAATGGGAATCACTAATATGTGGATTTATTCTTCTACCCATTAGCTCTAATGTATTATTGTATTGAACCTATTTCATGTACTATATTGGGAACTAAAATACAATGTATTTAGATTCCTACATTGTTCACTTCTATAATAATGATCACAAAAGTGATTGTAGAATTTTTAATGAATATTTTAATAAAACATAATAGGTAATGATTAATTTGCGGTTTCACATCTTCCAATTCATAGAACTACTTCTGAGAGAGACAAAGAAAGGGGGTGGTAAGTGTATATAAACAAAATGTTTCCTAAGAAGTGTATGGAAAGTTTATGAATTTCTCTCCTTTACAACATCCACTTCCTAATTTAAATGTTATTTTTTATGTAATTGAGAGGCAAAATGGAATTCATAAAAGTAAATGACATGGGTAGACAATGAAAATATGAATGTGGAAACAAAACTATGTACTATACACACATTGCAAACCAAATGTTACATGTTGTTTTTAAGAGGGAATACATTTATATAGATGATGAAATTGAAGATAAAATGGATAGAGGAATATGTGACCATGGATTTTACCCAAAAAGAAATTGAAATGCTAGACAAAAACCCTTGCTTAAAGTGGCTAATAAAACAAAGTTCTCTAGGTTAGTTTTTGTTTTAATGCTTTATTGTTTGAAAACAATACATGGATGACCAAATACTAGATCCAATTCTTTGTTAATGTATAAGAGGTGAAGTGTACTATTGTATAGTATCCTTTTTAAGGTCTTAGGTCTTGTTGTTTATAATTTATTGTTAATAAAAATTAGGTCAATCCCATTGCAAGAGTTTAATAAATTAATGACCCTTATTATACATGTAAAGAATCTAGAAAATAGATGACTAATTAGGGTTTTGATTGCAAAGTGTATCATTATGTTGAACAGTGCTCTATAAAGCTATATGGAGGAGATATAAGTGAAGCATTAAATAAATAAAAGTATTAATAAAAAACACAATGTTAAATTAATTAATAAATTAATAAAAAATCAAAAGAAATAAAAATAATGATAATAATAATAATAAGTTGGCTTGATTGAGTTTGTTATACTACAATTTGGTTCTTATTGAATAAAACTATATATGACGTCTTCAAAAAAACAAAAATATGCATATCATATTAAACAAAATTTAAATAATAATGAGATGCCATGTGTGGGTTTTTACACAATGAATAACTTTGGTACATAGAGAATGCTAGGATAATATAAAAAGGGGATATAGGTGATGTGTTTAAAGAATGGAAAACAAGTTTGACTTTGTTGCAGAGGTAGAATAGGATGTATAGGAGGTAGACCTATGAGTTATTTAAGAGTTGAATTGTGTAAGTGGCTTGTACTAAGATAAATGTTGTTGTTTCTATTGGTAATTGTGGAAAATGAGTGATAAATAGAGGTTGAGCTCCCTTGTGTACTCATGTTGTGGTAATATTATCAACAATCCCCTCATACATTTTGTGTTGTTTGTTCCTCAAATGTTCTATTTGGTTAGGTTTATCAACACTTTTGTTGAGTGCTAAATACATATTATTGGAATGTTTTTACCATGGTTAGACATGAATCTAGATGTTAGATAATTGGGTCATATATCTAAGTATGATGACTTAAAGGTGTACTTGTAGGCAAATAATTAATAAAATATGTGTAATTTATTTTTAGTAGGAATAAATGTTTCAAACCATTATAATCAAGATAAAGATATGTCATATGACTCAAACTACCAAAAATAAATAATATCCTTTATCCTATAACTTTTCTATTTTATATTTTTCTAACCAGCCTAGATCCATCTTAACTCTGGATCTATTAAGTGCCTAGAGGGATCAAATATATTTTGGTGCAAACATCTTTTTTCAGTGAAAAAATTGAGCAAAGGTTTTCACCTAGAGAGATTTGATCCCTTTCAACACTTAATAGATCCATAGTTAAGATGGATCTAGGTTGGTTTGCTATATATAAGCATGATAACTAAGAAAGTATATTTAAAACTTTGTTGTTAGAACATAAACCTTATACCTTAAAACCCAATAAGAAGATATACCTCTATCTTGGAGGAACCAAGGATATCATATATCCCTAGTCTAATTTCATTCTTATTTTATCATTTGATCTCCTAATTAAAAATAAATACCAATTTATCTAAAATAACTTGTTATGAATATATGAGAGATATATTCCAGTGAATTTTCCTATGGAATTGAAACCCAATGGTTGACATGTTCTAAAATGAGGAAGTCCAATAATTCTAAACAAAATGCAAAATTGCATGGACCATAATTTATTTCTTTCATGCTCGTATTTCTCTTCACACTCTAGAGTTAAATTTCAAACATATAAAACAAAATGAATAACATACAAAACAACATGGAAAGATTAGAGTGCTCACATTTATCTTCACATTCACATTCAAGAGTAAAATTTCAAACATATAAAATAGAATGAATAACATAAAAAACAACCTAGAAGGTATGCATCAACAAAGTTACAAATTCTTTTGTGTAGTGTGCCTTTATTGAGTGGTTTTGTTTTCCGAATCAAATATGAAAATTGTTGAGAGATTTTATATTTGTGTTGGATTTATTTTCCGAATCAAATATGAAAATTGTTGAGGGATTTTTTTATTTATGCTGGAAAATAGGATTTACTTTGACCTAGTAATAGTTTTCATTGCAATAATTCTCACATTAGTGAAAAATACTTTTAAATAGGTTACATTAGAGAATAATACATTGGGAAAACCCATGGGTTATAAAAACATGGAGCCCAAAACCTCCATCTATAAATGCCCTATTTTATCTCAATTTTATTTTAATTATTACTTGTTAGTTTTTACTTTATTTTGTTTTTAAAATTTTATTTAAATTTCAATTTTTTTTAATGTAATTTGGACATTAGAGAAGAATACCATGGAAATGGAAAAAATCATGGGTTGTGAGAACACGGAACCCAAAAACCTTCATCCATAAATTTATTTTTTTAATTTAAATTACTATTTTTAATTTTATTCTTTTAATTTTTTGAAATTTTATTTCAATTTATCTTTAAATGTAAATTGAACATTAGAGAAGAATGTCATGGGAAAACCATGGGTTGTGAGAACTTGGAGCACAAAAACGTCTGATAAAAATTAACTATATTGTTTTTAATTTCATTTTTTCATGTAATTTGACCAAGCCAAAATATTTACATAAAATAACATAATATCAATTTGACATTTAAAAAATAAACATATTTAATTTCTACACATCTAACATCTAATGCCTACAGCTTTCTACTTAATACTCGCCTCTTATCCAAAATGTAATGCATAGTAGAAGTTATTGTAACCAAGATAAAAAGAATACTTGCCTCTTATCCAAAACGTAATCCATAATAGAAGTTATTGTAACCAAGATAAAAAGAATAGTAATAGTATGTAAAAACTTGCTTATATTTATAGTTATTTTTAACATATGTTTTTGGGTAGATTACTATGTTGAGTCGGGAAATTAATTTTATACTTGACATGTTTTTTTTTTTTTTGAATTAGGCTATTCTATTATGTACAAAAGATGAAAATACAGAGTCAAGCTTTACATCCGGAGATACTGGCAGACAGGCTCAACCCTTTGGCCATGCTTACGAAGAGGACTCAAAAATTCCCACGTAGGGGAGGACCATAGAAGTTCCCACGCAGGGGAGAACCAGAAACCAGAACAGCGACCACCAATCCCTCGTAGGGGAGGACCCAAAACCATAATAGTAAACATCAATCCCACGCAGGGGAGCGCCACGGAGGCTAAGTTTCTCATACCCAAAAGAACCCCAACACATTGGCCCAAAGACACGTCGACCCCAAAACGTTGACACCAAGACACGTCGACGACTTAACCAGCCTTGACAGAGCACCACAAAAACAGACAATGACAAGTGGATGAGGAAACCTGACCAAAGAATCCAACACCTAGACATCAATTCCCGAACTGGAGCCGCGTGCTATTCTTATGCCTCCTCCTCCACTATCAGGTAGGGCCTGTAGTAGTCCTCCTCCAGCGCCTTTGTTGCAGCTTCCTCATCCTCTGCAGGTGGGAATTCGCTGCCATCCTTGTGAGGGGTCGGAGCCTCAACTGACTTTCCCTTGTCTTCTTGTGTCGCGTTGGCCACATGGCTTTCTTCTTGCGGGGGAACTAGAACAGGCGGAGAGCTGGTGCCTCCTTCCTCCTCCGGTTCATCAATAAACAGAACAGAGATATAAGCATTGATATGCGGCCTGGTCAGACGGCTATCGAAAGAGAAGATGGCCGAGCCAAAGAAGGGTGCACCAGAGGTGCCAGAGGAGCTGGCTTCTAGGAGCTGGGTAGGACGAGAAGGATGAGGGTTGGCTAAGCTGGGGCAGTGACAGAAGCAATGGCAGTGCAGGCAGTGACAGGGAGGGTGAGAATCCTCCGTAGCGGGGCGTCGTGAGGTTCCCCCTCTGCTGGAGCCCCTGCGACTCAGCAGCTGTTGGCGCTCACGAACCATGCTGGTGGGGAGATTTAGAGAGTAATTCAGCCAAACAAACAGTTTGAGCTGTGACAGAACAGGGTTGGGCCTGCATGAACCAAGAACTGCATTCGGATTACACAGAGGTCGGATTGCATGCGAGCAGGAACGCAGAATTTAGAATGCAGGAGGCCAGGAGCGCGGGTAGGCCCATTGTATATAGAGCTTTCAGCTCTACCTCGGTGGTCGTCCGCCATAAAAGCTGCAGTCAAATCCATCAGAGAGCCGAGAGGGGAAGCGCAGCCAGGAGAGGCTGAGGCGTTAATGCTTTCAGCCTGCCCACCTATGGCTATTAAAGCCACCGTCCTGGGATAACCGTCTCCTTCGCAGCCCAATTGAGCCTTGCGCGTGATGAGCACGTGGTCTTCACGAGACCCCTGTCCCATCAGCCTGAAAACGTTAACTATCACTCGCATCCAAGATTTATACTTGACATGTTAAGAAGCAAATCAACTTTGATATTGATCATATGCATAAAATCAAATCAACTTTTATATTGATCATATGCATGAACCTTTGTGATAGAGTAGATGAAGTTGTCTTGTAAATAAAATGTTAAAATCTATAAGCTATAAATAAATTAAATTGAAATAGCTGAACAATTCTAGATTCAATTTGTAACTATAAATATTACTATGAAACTTATTTAAGTTTTATCATAATTAATATTTGTTTAGATATTTTAAATATATTTTTAATACATTAAAAAACACACAGTGAAAGTTGACTATTCAAACTTATGAATTATTTTATTAAGAAATAAAAAAATACTTTATTAATTTTTAGTAGATATAAAGAGGAGTATAATATAATTTTATAGTGATTTTCTCTTCTTTTATTATAAATAAAATTAATAAATTTTATTAGTTCATAATTTTAATCAAATTTTATTAATATCAATTAATTTAGAAATATAAAGTCATTTAAAATTGAGTTTTGTGTTAATTTTTGAAAAGTTTTCGAGTTGATTTTATGATCTAATATGTCTAGAATCTTGTAGGGATTCATTGGAATCACAGGTTGTGTTACATTTTCAAGTTGTTGAATCCATATATACATTAAAAAAAAATAGTTTACACAACACAAATCAAAGTCAAAAAAACCAGTTTAAACAACACAAATCAAAGTAAAAAAAACTAGTTTAAACAACACAAATCAAAGTGTTTCATTTTTAGTGTGTTGAATCCATATATACAATAAGAAAACCAATTTAAAAAACTCAAATCAAGATATGAAAAACCAGTTTAAACAACACAAATCAAGATCTGACCATCATTTTTTTATTGCGTAATTGTCACCAGAAATCCGCCAGAAACAAACTCTAAAAAATCTCAGTTAAAGACAACTCCATTTAAAATTAATTTTTGGATACTCTTAAATTTAACATAAAATAATAAAATATTTTAAAATTTAATATTATATGAAATATCTATTTATTTTGTATCTTAAATGTAATCAGAAAAAACATTATTAAACAAAAAAAATCAAAATAACCTAATTACACAAAAATTCACAATGTTCATTCATTTAATGAATTCACAATGTTCATTCATTTAATGAATGTAGCTAGAAGTAAATTCAAAAAAATAAATGGTATGTAAATAAATCCATTCCAAAAATGTGCGATGGTAATTGAACTAATTAATGTACAATGGAATAATTTGTTTTGAAGAATCTTCGGCAAAAATCAGATAGAAAAAACTTTTGTCGACGCCTTTTGAACCAACCAGTGTGGTTCATCGTCAGGACAAGTTGAATGAGCAGATCTCAGTTTCACATTAAATAGATAGGGCAGAGCATCCCATGACTCAATTTTTTAAAGAAGGTAACCGCTAAAAAGATAAGAGTTCGATTTGACCAGATAACGGCTAGCTTGACTATGATAAGGGATATATATATAAAATATATATATATAATATAATATAATATATATATATATATTATTTTAATAAGAAAATTGGATATCAATATTCAAAATAAATGTAAGGGAAACATGTTCAATACAAAATAATTAATTTAAAATTTAGATATAAATAAGAAATTATTAAAGCCAAAAATAGAGTAATAATTAATTATAATATAAAATAAATTAAATATTTATAAATACTCGTCAAAGATTCAATCAAGATAATTGAGATCTAGTGTTAAAAAAATAGTAACATATAAAAAATTATTCAACGTCTATTTAGGATAAATATATATAGCTTTAAATTAATTAATTACAAAATAGATTAATTTTAAATTAATTTTTGTAAATAAATTAAGAATCTTAATTTATAATATGGATCATAAATTACCAAATTCATATAATATGGATCATAACACCACAGTAATTTGAAAACTAGCATATCAAAGTAATATTAGAATATTTAGAGGAGTCTTTACCAGGGAACAACCTTCATACGTGGAAGGTTGTTGAAATATTTTGAGTCCATATCGATATTCTATAAACTTACAGAAGTGTTCATACAATTCAAACTTTTTAGCATCCTCTGGAATCTCATAAATGGCTTCTCTGAGATTTTCTAACAGAAGGTACCGCCATCCATCCTGCATCTCATCTAGAACATAAATAAAAGTCCACAAATCCTGGGCCCTTCGCTCGATCATGTCTCTGATATGCGTGAGAAAAGTCGATCATGTATTTTTATTGACGTCATGCTTTTCTGCAGTGGATTTTATATTTTTCTACATTACAACTCTAGTTAACCTAAATTAAGTGGAAAAGCGAGACATTGTTGCTTGGAATATTAGCTGCTCTTTTTTCCACAGTTTTCATCTTATGCTGTGTTATTTGTCATCTTTTTTTATGTGTTTTGATATAAGGTTGTTCAAGTCATTTATTTGTATCTAATCATAGTTTTTATATTAACTTAATATAATCTATAGCGCTTTTTTCTCTGAAAAAATAGAAAATTAAAACCACAATAATAATATCTCATTAAACATTAATTAAACTTTGAAAATTAAAATTAAAATTTCCGATGAATATTAATTGTTAAATAGAATTTCGTACAAGAGTTCAAGTCCCAAATTAATAACACTTTTGTAAATGTTAAACATATCGTGTGAGATAATTACATTGCGTTGGATGGCATAAAATTTGATTTTTATTTTGAAAAATTAGAAAAAATTTTTACTTATAGATATTTTTTGATTTATATCATAAAAATATATTATATATATAATTTAATATAAAATAAATTATTATTTATATGGTTTTCAATATAAATTTATTAAATTTAACAATTTTTTTTTAAATTAAAAATTAGTATTTAAAAATTATATTTAAATAAACTTTGATAGAAATAAAATAATTTTTTAATGCGAGAAAATTTATTATAATTTAGTTGCAAACCAGGTTGAGGACATTTATCTCTAACTTATAACACTAAATGTAGGTTTACTCATAACCTTTATCAAGAAGGGGCAGGCTTTCTTCTGCCAATGCCAAACCCTCTAAAATTTGATTTTTTTTTGAAAAATTAGAAAAATTTTTATTATAAATTTTTTTATTATATCATAAAATATACATTATAATATATAATTTAATATTTAAAATAAATTCCTATTATATTGTTTTGAATATATAAATTTATTTAAATTTAGTAATACATTTTTTAATATTAAAAAATTTATGTCATTCTTTAAATTATATTTTTTATTAAATTTGAACAGGAAAATAATATTTTTTTAATGGTGAGAAAATTTATCATAATTTAGTTGTCAAACTAGTAGTGAGGACATCTATCTCTAACTCATAACCACAAATGTAGGTTTACTCATCACCATTATTCAAGGAAGGGGGAACAAATGTAGGTTTACTCATCACCATTATTCAGGGAAGGGGGAAGCCTTTCGCTCCTGCTAAAATGCCTACCCGCTGGTGGCTAGTGGTCCACTGTAACTCCTGCAAGATGTGTGATGTCCCCCATACATCTGCAAATATTTATTTTACTGCATTTTTTGACAAACTGAATATTGGTTAACTTTGATATAAATAGTAATTTTGTTTTAATTTATAAAAGCGAATTACTAGAATCTTGGCAATAATTAAGGAGTTTAATTTAAATGAGAATAAGTCATCAAGGAATGACAGTTTATTGTAAAATAGTTAGGCTAGGTAGTTACCCAAACCGTAACTACTTCCAGAAGGAATATTTATTCCAAGAATCAAGAGGATGTGAGGCAGCCAAGAGACCTAGGGATAAAAAGATAATAATTGAGCAATGAATAGGGCAACTATGTTGTAGGGACATACAATGCTATCTGGGTTATGTCTGGTTAACATAAGATAGCCGCTACACTCAAGAAGAGAAAATCTTGAAGAGAATACCCTGGAAAAGGGTAGCTCGGGGGGAGACTTCAAGCAGGCATCAGAGGTCTCAGGGTTGGGAGGCAAATAATTAGAAAATTTTCAATCCAGTTTATCTAAAAGGACGAATACAGATAAGTAAATCTGAATATTTTCACTTACAATTTCAGCAGATACTGCATACTTGTATGACTTCGAAATAACAACTAGTTTGTTAAGTTCATTAAGAATTGTTAGGAAAAGAACTAGAACATGTTGGAACTTACTTTTCATTTAATAACAAAAAGATAGTGGTATATATGTATAATTTATGTTTCTCCATGATATAGTAAACAATTATAGCAAAGAGTCATTGTATTTAGGAAAACAAAGAAGAAAACAAGGAGATCACAATCTCCAAGAAAGAACAGTTGAATTGTTAAACAAATGTGAATATAACCACCATAGATAACCATAAGAGTTTATAGCCAATAATAATTGCATACTGATACAAGAATTCAAGAGAAGCCTTGCAATATCAAAAACATGCATCACAACTATATAGAAACCCAGAATTCAGTATGGTTTGAATGTATCTACGAAATTAATATATGAAGGACCGCAAACAAATAAATCACATTGAGCAAAACAGTAATGATCCCTTTACATTAAAACAAACCGAGGAAATTTTTGCTCGTGCCTAGACTTAGAAATACCCATTCTCAAGTCGACTGAGGGTTTCAGGAAAAACCGAAACCCTAATCGCCGAATGGGAAGAATCTTTATATGGAGAGAAACATAACATACATACATACATACATACATATATATATTATATATATATATATATATATATATATAATATTATAATATATATATATAAATATATATAATATATATATTGCACATGGTAGCGTAGCATTAACATTCCAATTGCTAGCAAAACATAGACTCTTTATACAAATGTATCTAGGCCTTAGGCTGCAAATAGACAAATGAGTCCAGAGAACTTGTCCAAAAAAACACATTCTATGGCTATGGGTGTCAAATACCCAGAAAGGGAAAACACAGTTAAGCCATTACTCAAAATAAGCATTACATCATTAAATCTCAGGTTCAAGCCGATCAAGACATGGCACCGAACATAATGGCCGAGCCTATAAACACTTAGGAGAGTAGTCTTAGAGTCATTCCAGTGAAAACCACATACCCGGTAGAATTCCATTGGCGTCGCTGTCATGATAGTGGTGAAAAGGAACCAGAGAGTTCAGCACGGGAGCTAACGCAACCTAAACTAAAACCAGTATAAATTAGACTGTAGTTTTGACATAAACGAGCAATAAAGGAGTAACAGAGGATAACCATGAAGGAATTATACCTGTTTGAATAACAAATTCATGTAGGACACCCCTCCCTCTAGCGTAAGAGGTGAACCAGAGGACGACCGCTACAACTAGAAAGCGACTTAGGGAAATAGAAGGTGAGCTAGCAATCATGATAATTAGTAATTTAGAGCAAAAACCCTTACCAAAATGGGGCTACCAAACCACCAGAGGAGTGGTAAAACTTTTCCAAAACACCAGAGGAGTAGCAAAACTTTGCCAAAACACCAAAGGACGAATTTGTCGATAATGATCAACCTATGTCCAATGAACCAAAACATCAGTCGTCCGATTTGGAGGAGGTCTAGGTGTCGTAGATTAGGCACGTTTCTCTGTGTAAGGTCTACAGATGGAGGCGCCATGATGAGTACCGAAGGAGTAAACCATAGCCCTAGGGCATTCACAACCTGAGACCATTAATGCCACATTAAATGCAAATGTTGATATAGTTAATACAAATAAGATTTCGTGGATATGGTGTGATGCTGTGAACCATGTAAAGGTACTCCCAAGAGTAAACAACCACGTAGATATCCACCTCCTCGGGGTTCAAAGAAAGGTGAAGATCTCAATGAAGATTTGTATTGAATTGTATTAAATGCAAGGTGATTTACCATTCAACCGAATATATAACAAATGTTGCAACTACCACATAATATGTATTATTTTATAATATCAGGACCTAGTAAATCGATCGAGCTTGGAAGTATTAATATAGTTTTATTCATATAGTTAATAATTTTTTTTTACCATGGAATATTCTAATCTTTGGCTGTGTGACATGTGGTATCATAGCATTCAGGTTACCTAAACTAAGGCCTCTGGAAAGACAAGGATTGATAGTATTTGTGTAATGTGCACAACAAATCCAGAATGAGAAGAATGGGAACCATACCGCACCAGACTGTGGGAGGAGCAGGAACAACAACATTTCAGGAGACGAACACTGAAGTATGGGTGAAACTAGGAGACGAACCGCGAAATACCAACCCCACGATCTTAGAAACTGTACAAGAATTAAGGGCAGGATGGATCGAATTCCAGCAGATATTGAACGAATTATGCTAGGACAAGAAAATATCATGAAAATCCTGTCAGATAGGCTAAACCAAAGTCACAAAATTCCTAGTCCTAAATAGGGAAATATGACTAGGGAACAAGAATACCATACAGAACGGGCAGAAACCGAGGGTGGCAAAGAAAACCAAGAAGGAGAATTCAGAAATGCATCAGGGCACAACAAGCATAAGAGATAAAATGTAAAACTTCAAGAGGAATTCTAGAAAATCAAACATCCACTTTTTTACGGCGAAAAGGAGGAGGCAGCAGAATCTTGGCTCATTAACATGAACAAGTATTTCCAGATGTACGAATACGATCATAATCTTAAAGCTATATTGAAAATTTTCCAGTTACAGGGAAAGGAAACCTTATGGTTGGAAGAGGTAAAGACAGTTCGTGGTGTAAATGAACAAAGCATAACTTGGGATAAGTTTCAAAAATACTTAAAGAAAAATATCTGATTGAAAGGTTCTTTGACAAGAAGACCAATGATTTTCATGACCTTTGTTTGGGAAAATTATCTATGGATGAGTTCATAACCAAGTGCACCTCCTTGCTTCGATACGTCTCTTATATACAAGAAGAAAAGGCTAAAGTACATCAATTTGTCATTAACTTGCCACTATTTATGAAGGAATGCCTTAAGTTCAATAATCCAAAGACTATGGATGAGGTCATACGCAAAGTCGGGGTATGCTATCAACAAAATAAGCAGAAAAGTGAGAGAGGAAAGAAATGGAATGACAAGAAAGGGAGTAAATTTTCTTCTGGCCATAAAATAAATATATTTATGGTCAATAAGATTCCTATAGGACAGATGAATAGGAATCTGAATAGAAATCCAGTCAGATTCAAAACCCCCAGTGAAGCCAAGACTAATGAACAATCAGTAAGGATTGGAGTGGAAATGGCAGCAAGACCACCGGTACAGTCCTGGGGATGCGGAGGGCCTCATTATTTTAAAAACTGCCCACATCACAGGGGCACTGATTAGGTAGCTTAGGTTAAAGAGGCATCAACAGTTTGTGAAGTGGTAAGGAGCATGCCAAAAATCAACGATGCTCTCGAGGACCACCAGGCAAATTACCAACCAACTATGATTGAGTTTGAAGGTAAACTCTTCAACCATATTATGTCTATTTTAATTGACCCTGGGGCTACCTTAAGTTATGCTAGCCCCAAAATAATAGAACAATGCAGTCTTCGAACTGTTAAGTTTAAGAATTCTTGGTTAGTACAACTGGCCACTAGGGCCAAAAGGAGAGTGTTGGCCAAGCTCAGCAATTGTCTCCTACATATAGGCGGACAACTGATTATGGTAGACTTAAATGTGTTGCCCTTAGGTTCATACGATATTCTCATCTGTATGGACTGGTTGGAGAAACACTGGTCTCTCCTTAACTGTAAAACAAAGATCATTAATTATATGGATGATGATGGAAAAAGGCAGGAAATTCAAGGGATCATAAGACTTGTAAAGCTAAGACCCATGACAGCCTCCCAATTGGCCAAATGCATCTGAAAGGGGTGGTAGATTTATGCCATTCAAGTAGGATATTCTAATTCCAAAGAAAAATCTACCGCCATAGAGGATATACCAATAGTACAGAATTTCCCGGATGTATTTCCAGAAGAGATCGCGTGACTTCCACCAAAAAGGGATATAGATTTTACGATTGAATTAGTGTTAGGGGCTACACCGATATCACGAGATCCTTATCATATGAGCATACCCGAATTAACAGAGTTGAAAATGTAATTGCAGGAACTCCTTGACAAGAAATACATCCGACCAAGTATATCACCCTGGGGAACCCCAGTCATTTTTGTTAAAAAGAAGGATGGATCCATGCATATGTGTATGGATTACCATCAATTAAACAAGTTGACCATCAAGAATAAGTATCCCCTACCTTGTATTCATGAATTATTTGACCAAGTAAAGGGGGCAACTGTGTTTTCCAAGATTGAACTTCGATTGGGCTATCATTAGATTAGAATCAAAGAAGAAGATATAGAAAAAACTACTTTCATGACTCGTTATGGGCACTAGGAGTTTTTTGCACTACCCTTTGGGCTAATGAATGCACCGAGAACTTTCATGTGCCTTATGAACAACATATTCCATCAATATTTAGGCAAGTTTGTGTTAATTTTCATTGATGATATTCTAATTTACTCACGGACTATGGAAGAACACAAGGAACACGTCCGAATTGTTTTACAAGTTTTAGGGAAACACCATCTATATGCCAAATAGAGAAAATGTGACTTCTTTAAGGAACAGATCCAATATCTTGGTCATATCAATACTAAAGAAGGAATAATTGTGGACCCAGAGAAAATAAAAGCTATAATGGAGTGGCCAGTACTAAGGGATGTGGCTGATATAAGGTCATTTATGGGCCTAGTTGGGTATTACAGGCGATTTATTGAAGGTTTTTCCAAGGTAGCATACCCTATGACCTCATTGCAAAAGAATGGTAAGACCTTTAATTAGATTATAGAATGCCAAAAAATCTTTGACCAACCTAAATATTTACTCATCACTGCACATATATTAAGCATTGCTGATCCAAAGAAAGATTATGTGGTGTAAACTGATGCTAGAAAAGAAGGTGTGGGTAGTGTACTAATGCAAGAGGGAAAAGTCATCGCTTACGAATCCAGAAAGCTTAAAGAGAATGAGCAGAGGTACTGAGCCTATGATTTAGAATTGACAGCTATTATTCATGCCTTAAAAATGTGTTGGCATTACTTATTGGGTAAGAGATTTCTGCTAATGACTGACCATCATAGCTTGACTAATTATTTTAAACAACCCATTTTGAATGCCAGACAAGCATGTTGGGTTGACTTTCTGAGTGAGTTCGATTTTTAAATTAAATATTTAAAAGGTAAATAAAACCATGTTGCAGATGCACTAAGTAGAAAAGCTAATTGTTTATATGAAATATCATTTAGTGAATCACAAAACACATTTAAGGAATGAATTAGAGAAACAACAATGCAAGACCCAGAATATCAAACTTTGTGGCAGCAGACAGAAATTCCGAATAGCAAGGCTCAGCAGCTTAGGTATGAAGTAAATTCAAAATGTTTCTTGATTTATAAAACAAGAATATACATGCAGAGATAAAATCCATTAAGGATTTAATTTTAGATGAATATCACAAGGTACCATATGTCGGTCGTCTGGGAATTAGAAATTGCTAACAACTGTCAGAAAATAATATTTTTGGCCCAACATGAAGAAAGAGGTGGCTGAATATTTGGCTTGCTATTTGGAATGCCAACAACTTAAAACAGTGCACCATCACCCAGCCGGTCTACTCCACCCATTACCCATTCTAAAATGGAAGTGGGGAGTTATTTCCATCAATTTTATCATGGGACTCCGAGGTTAAGGAAACATAATGACTCAATAATGGTGGTCGTGTATAAGCTGAGAAAGTTTGCCCACTTTATATGAGCACAATCTACTTATAAGGCTGTGCAGATTCCTAATATATTTAAGCATAATATTTTCAAGTTGCATGGAATACCAAAGGCCATAATTTCAGATCGCAGTGTAAAATTTACATCAGCATTCTGTAAAGCCTTATTTGAAGGTTGGGTACTCAACTATAGTTTAGCATTGCTTACCATACTCAAACGGATGGGAAGACGGAGTGAGTAAACTAGGTGGTGGAGGATATGTTATGGGCTTATGTAATGCAGAAACCATCTAAGTGGGAAGAATACTTACATCTTGCAGAATTCACTTATAACAACAACTATCACACTTCTACACAAATGAGCCCTTTTGAAATTCTATATGGGCATTAATGCAGGGCTCCCTCAAACTGGGGTGGTTCGGAGGATAAGTTAGTTAGGGCCTAATATGTTAGCATAGATGAAAGAAATGGTCAAAGAAGTGTGATCTAATTTAACGTCCAATCAGGACCGATAGAATAACTTTGTTGATCGGAAAAGACGCTGTCAGAAATTTCAAGTGGGTGGTCATGTTTACGTGCGCGTTAGAGCTAAGAAAAGTACACTTCATTGGATCGGTTGTGCTAAGTTGGCACCCATATTTTGTGGTCCTTTCCAGATTTTAGCACAGATTGGACCCATAGCATATAAACTTGCTTTACCAAGTCATATATGGGTGCATAACATTTTTCATGTTTCAGTTTTAAAGAAACATGTTTATGACCCTAAACATATAATAAAATGGCAAGAAATATAGGTGAAGGAAAGAAAATTTAAAATTTTTCCTCATCAACTTATCTTATATATATGTGTAATTATGCATGGTAAAAGAGCATTCTGATTGTACCAAATAACTTGAATAACCTTATTTTATCTCGACTATACAGGTAGAATCGCATGTCAAGTTCCTATTCAAGCCATTAGGTATACTCGACCGGAGAGAAGTAATGCTACAGAGACGAGTTATCACCCAAGTTAATGTTGAGTGGCAGCATTTAGGGCTTGAGGAGGCTACCTGGGAGGATGAAAGGACAATGAGGGAGATATTTCCTGGGTTATTTCAGAGAGAAGAACATGGGGACGATTTTCAGTCTTAGGGGCAATAGATGTGATGTCCTCCATACATCTGTAAATATTTATTTTACTGAATTTTTTGACAAACTGAATATTGGTTAACTTTGATATAAATAGTAATTCTATTTTAATTTATAAAAGTGAATTACTGGAATCTTGGCAATAATTAAGGATTTTAATTTAAATGAGAATAAGTCATCAAGGGATGATAGTTTATTCTAAAACAGTTAGGCTGGGTAGTTACCCAAGCCCTAACTACTTCCAAAAGGAAGATTTATTCCAGGAATCAAGAGGATGGGGGGCATTTGAGAGACCTAGGGAAGAAAATAAAATAATTGAGCAATGAACGGGGAAACTGTTCTGTAGGGACAGGCAGTGCTATCTCAACTATTTCTGGTTAAGACCAGATAGTTGCTATACTCAAGAAGAGAAAATATTGAAGTGAATACCCTGGAAAAGGGTATCTCAGGGGGAAACTTCAGGGGGGCAACAAAGGTCTGAAGGTTGGGAGGAAAATAATAAAAAAATTCTAATCCAGTTTATCTAAAAGGATGAATACAGATAAGTAAATCCAAATATTTTCACTTACAAGTTTAACAGGTATTGCATACTTGTATGACTTTTGAATAATAACTAGTTTGTTAAGTTCATTAAGAATTGTTAAGAAAAGAACCAGAAGAGGTTGGAACTTACTTTTCATTTTAGAACAAAAAGATAGTGGTCTATATGTATAGTTTATGTTTCTCCATGATACAGTAAACAACTATAGCAAAGAGTCATTGTATTTAGGAAAACAGAGAAGAAAACAAGGAGATCACAATCTCCAAGAAAGAACAGTTGAATTGTTAAACAAACGTGACTATAATCACCATAGATAACCAGAAGAGTTTATAGCCAATAATAATTGCATACTGATACGGGAATTTAAGAGAAGCCTTGCAATATCAAAAACATGCATCACAACTATATAGAAACCTAGAATTTAGTAGGGTTTAAATGTATCTACGAAATTGATATAAGAGGGACCGCAAACAAATAAATCATAGTGAGCAAAACAATAATGATCCCTTTATAGTAAGACAAACCTAGGAATTGTTTGTGCATGAATAGACTTAGAAATACCCATTCTCGAGTCAACTGAGGTTTCAAGAAAACCCTAAATGCTAATCGTTGAATGGGAGAGAAACTGTACATGGAAAGAAACTTAACATAACACAATATATATATATATATATATATATATATATATATATATATATATCTTGAACACAACAGTGTAGCATTAACAATTCTAATTGCTGGCAAAACAGAGACTCCTTATACAAATGTATCCAAGCCTTAGGCCCCAAACAAACAAATGAGTCCAAAGAACTTGTCTGACAAAACACATTCTACAGTTATGGTGTCAAATACCTAGAAAGGGAAAATATAGTTAAGCCATTACTCAAAATACGCATTACATCATTAAATCTCAGCTTCGAGCTGATCAAAACTTGGCACCAAACATAACATCAAAGCCTGTAAACACTTAGGAGAGTAGCCTTAGAGTCATTCCAGTGAAAATCTCATACCCAGTAGAATGTTGCAGGCATCGATGTCATGACAGTGGTGAAAAGGAACCATAGAGTTCAACATCAGAGCCAACACAAACTGAACTAAAACAAGTATAAATTAGACTGTAGTTTTGACATAAACGAGCAATAAAGGAGTAACAGAGGATAACCATGAAGGAATTATACCTGTTTGAATAACAAATTCATGTAGGTCAACCCTCCCTCTAGCGTAAGAGGTGAAATGGAGGATGACCACTACAACGAGCAAGTGATTCAGAGAAATAGAAGGTGAACCAACAATCACGAAAATTAGTAATTTAGAGCAAAAACCCCTTACCAGAATGGGGTTACCAAATCACTAGAGGAGCGAGTGAACTTCACCAAAACACCAAATGACAAATTTGCTGACACTGATCAACCTATGTCGAGTGAGCCAAAAAATCAGCCGTCCAATTTGGAGGAGGTCCAGGGGCTGTAGATCGGGCACATTTCTCTGCATCAGGTCTATAGTTAGAGGCGCCAGGACAGGTACTGAAGGAGTGGACCGTAGCCCTAGGGCATTGACATCCCGAGACCATTAATACCACAGTAAATGCGAATGTTTATACAGTTAATACAAATAAGATTTCAGAGAGACGGTGTGATGTTGCGAACCATCTAAAGGTACTCCTAAGAGTAAACAACCATGTAGATGTCCACCTCCTCAGGGTTTGAAGAATGACAAAGACCTTAATCAAGATTTGTATTGAATTGTATTAAATGCAAGGTGATTTACAGTTGAACCAAATATATAACGAATATTGCAACTACCACGTAATACGTATTATTTTATAATATCAGAGCCTGACAGATAGATCGAACTTAGAACCATTAATATAGTTTTATTTGTATAGTTAATAAAAAAAAATTATTGCAACTACCACGTAATACGTATTATTTTATAATATGACAGATGGATCGAACTTAGAACCATTAATATAGTTTTATTTGTATAGTTAATAAAAAAAAAATTACTGTGAAATATTCTAATCTTTTGGTGTGTGACATGATGCCTATGGGTCTTGGACATGGTAAAACAAACTCTTGAGCAAACAAAAGCATTTTAAATGAATACTCTCGAAAAAATAACATTCATATTTACAACTATTTAAATATAAATATAAATAATCAATATTACTTTATTTAATTATAAAAATACTTTTGTTTTTAAAATACTTTTGTTTTTTAATATTAACTACCCATGATTTTTTTTTTTTTTTGTTTTTGAAAAATAACGATGTATCTCAGCCATGTCTAACACATTAGGTGTACAAGCAGAATAACAAAAAGTTGTACGTGATACATCGTCATTGCCACCTCATGTATCATTGCCACCTCACACAGTCACTACTGACATGGATAGCACATGAGATAGTGCAACACCGTGTTAAAATGTTGCATTAGTTTGTGCAGGTGATAAATTAGTTAGTCTATCTTACTTCCATCTAATTGTAATAAATCATGGGTAGTTAGTCAATCTTACTCCCACTTAATTGTATCAAATCATGGTACAATTTATGACGAGATAACATTTAAAAAAAAAATTTAAAATTAAGTTTTTGTATTAAAAATTAAAAAATTATTTTTTGCGTATATTTTTAGTTATTTGTTGATATATAAATTACCATTATATATATATTATTATATATATTTATATATAATATAAAATTTAGTTTTTATATTTATATATTTATATTCTAACAATTTAGAATTAAAACCCATAAATTAATATTTTAAATTAATAATATAAAAAAAAATTGAAAAACTGTCGCAAACAATATATTTTTTTTCATTCATTTAATATATAATTTATTTTTAAACATTATAAAAGATTTATAAAGAAAAACTCCTGTGTGGAAATAAAAAAATAAATATGTATTAAAAACACGTTTTTTAATATTTCTCAATGCTAATAACATGTATTTTATAATAATAATATTTATAATAATAATTGTTATTATTACAGTATAACTGTTCCATAACTATACTTCACATACTTCTAGTAGAGTGAACTAACCATCACGTTTTACACGAATCGGATACATATGTGAAATTACAACTTGGAAGAGGAATCCATCAGATTTGAAGCATATATGTGTGTTTTTCTATTCAGTCGGTATTACAAGAGGTCAATCTTGTGTTACAGAAATTAAAGTTCCCAAGCCTCACAAGAGTTTTGTCCAATTGTCTGCAACAAATTGGGTTAGAGCGGAAAGTTATTACATATATTTCCGGTACCTGATTCTGTTGTCCAACCTTCTTCAACCATTTTTTTTCTATGTTTTGTATTTTTTTGTTTTCAGCATTATCGAGACTGCGCAGTATTATATGTGCAGTGATATTTCAAGAGCAGACAATTGATGTTCTCTAACATATATCTTTCGTTGTCTCTAGGTTACATCTGCATAAGAGTGCAGGAAATGAACATAAGCTGCCACTGCGTGAACCCATTCCATCAACCTACTCTTCATATATTCTGGATCTTCCATTCTAATCCCGACCTTAACATCGCCATCGTGATCCCAAAGGCATATCTTCTCGAAATCAATTAAAACTGAGAAAGCTTCGGTTTCTGCAACAGAAAAAATTTCAGTCTCACCTGATTTGGTTGCACTTTCTTCCTGCGCGGAATTCTGACGATTCCCTTCCACCGCCATCGCGATGTTAGCAGTTTCTTCTTCCACGATGACATGCCATGGCTTCTCTGGAGCCACACTGTAATCAAAGCCCTTCATTCCGTGGGCGTCAATAGACATCTTGCTGTGCCGTATTTTCCTATTTTCCTTGCTTTTGCAGTATCTTTGCTTAATTTCTTCCAATGAATCTGCCCTGCTTCGCAAAGTTGCAATGCTCTGATAAATTAGTCTCCTGATCTGTCATAACGGTCGGTCCAATCAAGCAGCGCATTAATTAAGCGTATAACAGAGCACCCCAGATTCGCACTATCAATTTGCTGTTTACTTGGATTATAAACAGAATTCGTGGCTCTGAGTGCCCGAATTTTTTATAGAGGCGTGCAGTGGAAGCTTCAGCATGCGGTTGCTTGGATTAAAGAATGGAGAGGAATGATCATGGAACCGCACATAACGCATATAATATTATCTCAGAAGCTATACAGCGTCACGTAATATTAGAGACAGATTATACGTAACTTTACCAACCCCACTGAAATGCGAAACAGTGTTACTGAATTTTATGCCGGGTATTCTGACACTATTCACATTTTTTATGCCGGGTATTCTGACACTATTCACATTGTGATGTAATGTCTTCATCCAATTTTCATTTTTGTTACATTAAAAACAAAAGAGAATTTGAGATTTTACGTATGAAAGTGTTTAATAATAGCAAAGGTTACAATTTTGCTTTTGTTATTTTATTTTTTTAATACACTTAGATAGACTTTAATGACTTTTTAACTTTAAATAATGAAAATAATACTTAAATTTTTAAAAATAAAACATTATCAATTTATCTTAATCTGTAATTTATTATGAAAAATGTTTTAATAAATAAAATTTTTGATTTGTTTTCGTTATTTATTTTTTATACAATTGATAGACTTAATGATTTTTTAATTTTAAATAATGATAATAGTACTTATATTTAAAAATAAACATTATCAATTTACATTAATTTGTAATTTATTAAAGGTCAAGTGGATCCGATTTTTTAATGATTTTTTAATTTTAAATAATGATAATAGTACTTATATTTAAAAATAAACATTATCAATTTACATTAATTTGTAATTCATTAAAGGTCAAGTGGATCCGATTTTTTAATTTGCAAATCTCAAAAAAAGTTTGCATTTCAAAAAAATTGATTCCTCTCGTAAGTAGAAGTTAAATAGATTTATACATATTTATATTTTAGGACGGAAAAGAGTTTACTTCCTCTGTAAATCTACTCCAAATACTTTAAAAGTTACCATATGCGACTCTAAAGGTTTAATAAAATCCGACAATTTGTTTATCCGTCATCCCCCATAAGCAGGGAATTGTTTATTTGTCACCCCCATATGTTGGTCACAGAAATTTTGTCGACATTCAACCTATTTGAAGTTCTTAAAAATTAAATTCCAATTGTATAGTTATGTAACATTACATTATATAATAATATATAAACATTTTAAGGGAAATTAGTTAGATCTTGAAAATTTAAATTTATATTTGGTACACATGTTATATTAAATAATTATAATGATGGTTAATGTTTACAGAAATTAAACTTTTTAGAAAGGAGTTAAAAAATTGTTGTCGAGGGCAGTTTAATTGGCCAAATTTGGGAAATCCTCGAAACAAATTAGATTGAGGTTTGAATTTTATAAGAAGTGATCATATTTATAAACAAGATCCGCAAGCGGCGGTAGTCCCTGCCGATATGCAACAGTGAGCTATTCCGTGAGGTTTGGCTTTGTTTTTTAGTGAGTAGGTTAGCAGTCAATATTCATTTCTTAGCCAGCATTATCCAGAATCAACCAAAAGCTAAATCTGCACATAAGTTTTGGTTTGTATTCGAGTCTAAAGAGACCATTTCTTTTTAATACATAATCAATGTTGTTATATTTATCTGATTGGGTATTTATCTGATTGGGTACTGAGAATTGAATCTTCTCATGCATTTCAGTTAGCCCTAAACGAAACTGAGACGGTAATTGAGAGAGCCATTATGTACATTAGCCATGACGTGGCAGTTGCAACGTGGAACCCTGATACTGAAGCAACGTGGAAGCCTGATCACCGTATTTAATCGTATTTATCTGCTTGGGTATTTACCTGATCACCGTATTTAATCTTATATTTATCTGCTTGGGTATTTATCTGATTAGGTACTGAGAATTGAATCTTCTCATGCATTTCATTCAGCCCTAAACGAAACTGAGACGGTGATTGAGAGAGCCATTATGTACATTAGCCATGACGTGGCAGTTGCAACGTGGAAGCCTGATACTGAAGCAACGTGGAAGCCTGATCACCGTATTTAATCGTATTTATCTGCTTGGGTATTTACCTGATCACCGTATTTAATCTTATATTTATCTGCTTGGGTATTTATCTGATTGGGTACTGAGAATTGAATCTTCTCATGCATTTCATTCAGCCCTAAACGAAACTGAGACGGTGATTGAGAGAGCCATTATGTACATTAGCCATGACGTGGCAGTTGCAACGTGGAAGCCTAATCACCGTATTTAATCGTATTTATCTGCTTGGGTATTTACCTGATCACCATATTTAATCTTATATTTATCTGCTTGGGTATTTATCTGATTGGGTACTGAGAATTGAATCTTCTCATGCATTTCATTCAACCCTCAACGAAACTGAGACAGTGATTGATTTTAAATTTCGTTGACAAAGACACAAAGGTTTCCCGCCATATTCGGCATCCTTATACGGACACCAACCAGTTTGCGTGACTTATTTGTTTGTTTAAATTCAAGTATTTCATTCAGCCCTAAATGAAACTGAGACAGTGATTGATTTTAAATTTCGTTGACAGAAACACAAAGGTTTCCCGCCATCTTCCGCATCCTTACACGGACACCAACCAGGTTGCGTGACTTATTTGTACCAACCAGGTTGCGTGACTTATTTGTTCGTTGAATTTCAAGTTGAGTTGTGTTAATGGTCCCTACCAGTCATGCTTGCACCCTAGCGAATAAACCTATCATCAAAATCTTTATATTCACTAAAACAATATTTCACATCAGGAGATAAAAACAACACAACAAACTTGTGGGTCCACATCGTGCTTGCATGCAACCCACGTTGCCTCTCATTGATGTCACGCACGTCTTCTGGGTGATCGCAAATGCCCGCCGAGGAATCGAAGAGGCCGATTTGAATAGTAAAATGCTTGCAAATGTCTTGGATTGTCTTATTCCCAATGCCCCCAATCTGGCACATGTGTGTCTGCAAACGGGAACAGAGCATTATCCGAGCGTTCATGATATTTCCGCCTAGGTTGACTAATGGCTCGAAATTCAGCCACCATGATAAGTTGCAGGACATACTGTTTGAAAATTTAGGAGGAGAGAGTGATATTAAGATTCGTCGGTCCATCAATTGGCCCGCTGTAATATTATTCGATTTCTCTCCTTTGACTAGCTACTCCTCCATGAATTTCCTGGTTTCTCTTGCAGTTTACGTTGCGATCTGCAAGGAGGAGGGCACGCAGTTCAAATTCCCGAGGAATTCCATCACATGGGAGGGGATTTCAGAGGCTTCAGATGCGAAACCCATTGGGGAGCAGCAGATATGGGCATGCGTTGAACCAAATGGGAAGAACAAGGTATTTAATGTGAGCAACGAGGATGTATTCGGATGGAAAAATCTGTGGACTGTGGTTGCAGAGAAGCTGGAGGTGGAGGCGGGTGATTATGAGGGGCGTTGATTTTCTTTGGCAGAGGAAATGAAAAGTAAAAGCAGTGTGTCGGAGGAAATAGTGAAGGAGAAGGGGCTTGTGGAGAGCAGGCTTGAAGAAGTGGGGGAACAATGGTGATTATCTGTTGATAGAATATTGAACAGGAGTTTGATGAAGGGGGTGAACATGAGCATGAAGAAGAGCAAGGACTATGGTTGGGTTTAGGAACACAGAAAGGTCTTGTCTTGAATGGATCGATATGCTGAAAACCCATAAAATCATTCCTTGATTGAAAGGTATAGAAAACAGGCATGACTAATTGCAGTTTCAAATGTTGCAAACCATACATAGTCTCTCTTCTCGATTAGCATAAAAGGAAAGTTATTTCGACCTGTAACTTTTCAAAGTGCAATCAAAATTAAATTGCGTTTTCTAATCATTTTATGTTTCCGAATTTTTGGTTTGAATAATTTTTATTGTTATTTAAGATGTGCCTTAATTGAGATAGGTACATGTGAATGTCTTAGTGAGCAAAATGAATGACCTGACGTACCAGGTCACATTGCTCTGTGCGATTGATATGTGATAGTGCTGCTACCTGAGTGGCAGACTTCAAATCTTGGCTTGTATGTTTCTGTTTGTCATTCTAGAGGTGAGATTCGAGAACCATTCAAGGATCTTGTCATATTACAAAGCAATTGAATAAACAGTTCATTGAAATAACTGCACGACTAGGTAACTTGTTTTTTTTTTTCTTTGGACATACAATGCATTGGTTTGTGTGAATGAAAAACTTTCATATTGTAAGCACGGATTTGGTCATCAAGTAATACAAGGAGCAGAAATACCCTCATCTTGAATGGCATAAATGTGTTGTTGTGTCAATTTGTTTTTACAGAAACTAAATGGCTTGTTTTTTTGGACCTGAAGGAAATGCAGAAATAGATTTGACTATAGATTAAGCTTCTTGGCTTATTGGTGCTAGTTCTGTTTATGCTATAGGATTATATTTGTAGGGCGCACTCAAAACCATAATTTGCAGGAAAAATGTTCAGAAAACAACTAACAAAGGTATATATTGACAATTTTATGAGGTTGCTATATAAAATGAAGGCTTCAAAGTCCTATATTTGTTTCTTCATTTTGTAGGGCGCACTCAAAACCATAATTTGCAGGAAAACATGTTCAGAAAACAACTAACAAAGGTATATATTGACAATTTTATGAGGTTGCTATATAAAATGAAGGCTTCAAAGTAAGGATTCCTTACTCGATAAAATGGGGCATACCATGAATGCAGGTGCAGGGGAGCTTGTTTTGGGACACCGAAACTCGTTGGAGAAGATGTCCTGGAGGCTGGAAGAACATCAATGTTCCACATATTGAACCAGCAATCTCCCTTCCTATTTTTATTTTTAGAAGTAGAGTAGTATAAACTAATTAATGAAAACAAATATGAAAACGTACTTACAACCATCAATATATGAATGCATGAACATAAATCTTTGGGAAGTTCACACGTCTGTTCCATTATCTATGTAACAGATTTAAGTAAATGACAGTCTATAACTAATTCCCTGCAACAGGCTTCGGTAATTTGCGTGTAGCTTGCGGAATCCAATCTGCACTGCAACAAGCTTTGAAATGTTTTCTAACGTGTTGACATTGATTCCCAGCTGTAGTGCAATTAGTGTCACTTACACAGGGAGTAGTGGCACAATCAAGGTACACCGTTAATACAACAAGAATATGCAGAAGAATATGTGCATGGAAAGAAAAGAAAACATTGAATGAATATGTGCTAACCCCTGTGATTTTGCTATCCGTTTTACCAGGCCGGTGAAAATGGGTGTATTCGCCCTTCTATCAATCTGGATTGATGCTGCCACTAATCCTACTTACAGGAAGAAGCGTAAAAAGCATAAACAATTTCAGGTAGCCGAGCGGAAGCTAACATTCAACGGAATGAAGAGCAGCAACAGTGACAAGTGTAAGCTTGTAAGCTCCACGTGTAAACTTGTAAGCTCCACGGGTTTATGCAACAGTGACAAGTGTTTGTAAGCTCGACCGGTTGCCCCAACCTTCAGTTTCAAAACTTAGGATAAAACAGCTTTTGAAAACTTAATAGCTTTTGAAAACTTTGCTTAGACCTTTGTTTCAAAAAACTTTATCGTCAGTTCAAAAACTTAGGATAAAATAGCAAAACCAGCATTGGGGCACGTGAAGCCTGCAATAAGAGGTTAAATTTAAAAGTTTGGTTAAAACTTCATTGCGCGAAACTGAAATGCCGAAACTTTGGCTTAAATTTTGGTGAACAGCACGGTCAACGGCAATTAATATTGGGTCAATGCTCGATCAAACGCTATAGTCCCTGCTATGCCGGAGGCAGGGACTAATAAGCTAAGGCATAATGAAAAGTGTGCACTTCAATCAATCAAGAAAAATAAACTTTAACTAATGTATACTCGTATATAATTCTTCTTATTGGAATAAAATGTATGGGAGGATCTAAATTACGAAAACACTCATTGGAGAATTGTTCAGTGCCTGGAATTAGTTTAACTAATTAAGGATCACAAATATGGAAATTAAGTGGCCTTGTAAAATCAAAATGTGATGGAAGTGGTTAAATGAATGAAGTATATGTATCTTCAAGTTTATAAATTTTAACGAATTTTATTAGTTTTTAATATTCAAAGTGTAAAATGTTTGAAAACATTTGTGTAAAAATGTTTATATTTATAAATTTTTTTATATTAGTCTATATAATTAGCATTTGCACCAGATGTTGCAAAGGAAACGTCATAAGTATTTCCAATGACATTTGCATATTTGTTAGGATTTCACACAAGTTTATGCCAAAGCAGTTATCAAGGCTTATGACAACCATTTTGTATCTTACTAACACACTTGGATTTCAATTCATAAAAATCTAACTTCTTGATTTGAGATAATCATCAAAACTTAGCTGGTTTGCATGGAATCTAGACTTTAGCAAATACAGATATTGGTAGATAAGAGGGCATATGACCTATCCTTGTTAATGGGAGGATACTCAAATATACAGCTATGTCCGTTGTGACCCTTATGGATCTTTCTTTTTTTTTCTTCTGTGTATATAGTCTTCATCAAATACATATATTGGTAGATAAGAGGGCATATGACCTATCCTTGTTAATGGGAGGATACTCAATATACAGCCATGTCTGTTGTGACCCTTATGGATCTTTCTTTTGTTTTCTTCTATGTATATAGTCTTCAACAAACACAGATATTGGTAGGTAAGAGGGCATATGACCTATCCTTGTGAATGGGAGGATACTCAAATATACAACCATGTTCGTTGTGACCCTTATGGATCTTTCTTTTGTTTTCTTTTGTGTATATAATCAACACTCTCATGGAGCATTTTGAATTGTATTGAGTAAACATTTTTAAGTGCACTTATGTCAAGACCTGGGAGATGATGGGGAGTTTTGAACTCAATATGGTCATCATTAGGCCCTCTCTACATGTTCTCCTCTGTGACATTTTTTTCAATCAATTGAATCAAGGAAAAATATAATGCAAGCCAGAAACATCTTTAATCCTATATTGTAGTCTGAAATACGTTATAGAATGTGTTCCCTTTTACCATTCATTTATCTCAATATTTAAATTACGCATCATGATTTATCAAATTGAAAATCATTCTGAACAATGCAAGTTATACAATTCATCCCATTCATATGTAGTACATAACAAAATCACATCTGGAGGCAAGATAATTACAACCACTGATGTCAGATCCTATTCTTCAAGACCTATTTTTTGTGTACAAGAAGTGGATTATTAATCCAGATAATTAAACCCTGCTTGAGGCAACTTAGTGAACATATATCATATCTATAGTGGGCACACTGTGCCAACGTCCAACTTCTGACTATGGGACATCTTATTGTATCACATTCAAACATTACTTCTTTCTCTGAATTACAAAATATATACCCATGATATGTATCTCTATACTGCAGAATCTAGATAAAGGTGTCGATCAAGATATATCGTGGTGTTTGGAGCTTTGTGAGACTCTAGAACACTTGGGCCCTTGCTCTGTTTTGGTTGTTATCTCAAAAGTCATATTTCCCACATATAAACAAATAGAAATTAGACCAGAGCATGCTCTTCATCTGAATTTATGGATAACTAGTACCTATATTCTTTCAGATGTTGCCTTAGATCAATTTTTCACTGGGTGCCCTCCTCTGCATCCTAGCAAGTTACTTGTGATTCAACTGTCGCAGTGTCTAGTGAAGGCTACCTGATTAACCAAAGGTAAGATGAATATCAAATTCATCCATATGAGAAGAAAATTTTAGGAAACAAAAAGGCACTTCAGTAATCATTGAAGGACTACAAAAATTATCTCCCATCAATGAAAGACAAGGCAAGTTTTTGCAATTCAACCAAATGCCTGCTAATCTCAGTTTCAAGACCATTATTCTCAAACGAAAGGTCTGTTTAGGGACCATGTAAAGAGAAGGCAGTGTAAAATTTTTTGAGAAAGCTATATTGGTATCTTTCATCTCCCTTGATGATCTACGGGTCTTCTCTAAATGAGTCTGATCTGTGAGATCCTCTACCAGAAAGTGTGATTAAACCGTTACTAGAACTAATGCCATGATATGATATTTGTTTGCTAGTAGAGATGCCATTGTATAACCTTTTGAGTTTGTTGGTCGCTTTTAACCCTTTGGATGGAGGTTTCATGGAATTATTTTTGGGTTGTTGCTTCTTTAAAGACTTCATCTTTATGGGGATGCATTTGGTTCGAGTTCCACCACTTTCCTCTTGATTTGATCTCTCACATAAATATGACTTTGAGCTTCTGTACACAGCAACAAAATCTTCAAAATTCCATAACTATTAATAATAGTTTAGAGAGGCCTTTGCACCCTTCTCATTACTTCCTTTAAGCCATTTGATAGTAGCTTCATTTGTGCTTATGAAAATCACCTAAATTTAATGACTCGCTCAATGTTTATTAATTTTCCTTGAAAGGTATTTGGAACCTAAACAAAGTAATACATGTGATTTTGGAAGCTTTACGGTTGGCAAACCAAATTGGCCAATTGAACTTCCTACTTCTAATAATTTTTTCAGCTAGAATACATGCTCGATAATCCACGCTTTGTTTATCCCTCGACATCTACAACTACTGTTAGTTACAGAACTATAGTCTGAGTATTATGAAATATATGAGAAAATAAATTGCACTGAATAATGAATTTGGTTTTACAGGGCGATTAAATACTCATTCTATCCATAATAAAATGGGCCTTAGTGAAAAGCTTAGCAAAGGACTCATACAGAGGACTCTGAGTGCCCATCACAACCCACCTCACCATGAAATCCATGGACCATTCACAGTTTCGCATAAGAAAAACCCCTACATTGATTCCCAACCAACTCCTTTTCTTATAAACATTTTTCTCCCATCCATGGACTATTAAATTGTAGTCCTTGTACTTATCCAATGGGTGCTCAAATTCCATGTCCATGATCACGGCATCTGAGTCCATCCACCATATCTGCTCAACTTCAGGATGAGCCACCATGGCTACCCTAATCAAAGGAATTTTGGCCCAGAACGTGAACATTTTTTTATTAAGGAGGATTTGGTTTTACAGGGTGATTAAATACTCATTCTATCCATAATAAATTGGGCCTCTCTCTAGTATATTTATGGAGTTATTTATGCTAAATAGTAGCTAAAATATAATCTAAAATGAATACATGCCATCGTTTACTACTACAGAGAGGAATTTTATGAATCAAAATGAATTGGACTATAAATCTATTAATCGAATTGAATTGGACTAACAACTATATATTGATGTTGAGGCCTTCGAAATCCATAAATAATGAGCACTTGATCATCTGCAAATCCAAAGATCTTTCCATACCATTCCAACAATATTATGCCTTGTATATGGGGTTATGGTTCCCACTGCAGGGTTGACACTTAGTGGAGTCAGTCACAGATGGCCTACTCTCTAAAAACCCAACCCAAATTTTCTTCAAATAACACTCTCGCTTCTTTGCATATAGTCTGGAACTTTTCTCAACATATGCGTGCCTCAGCTCTGGATGTTTGGCATCCATGGCATCATATATCTTACTTACATTCTCAAAATTCCCAACAATGTCCAACAAGTAAAACTGAAAAAAAAAGAGTCATTCTCAATATAAATCAAGTTGGTCAATTTCTTCTTCTCTCTGATCATAGGATAAATAAGTGCAGACTAGTCATCATATTTAGTTAGAGCTTTGTCAAGCAGCACATCAGTTAAAATCTTAGCAAAGGACTCATGCAGAGAACTCTGAGGCCCCATCACAACCCACCTCTCCATGAAATCCATGGACCTTTCACAGTTTCGCATAAGAAAAACCCCTGCATTGATATCCGACCAGCTCCTTTTCTTATTAACATTTTGCTCCCATCCATGGACTATTAAATTGTAGTCCTAGTACTTGTCCAATGGGTGCTCAAATTCCATGTCTGTGATCACAGCATCGGAGTCCATCTGCCATGTCCGCTCAGATTCAGGGTGAGCCACCATGGCTGCCCTAATCAAAGGAATTTTGGCCCAGAACGTGAACATTTTCTTATTAAGGAGGATTTGTTTTACAGGGCGATTAAATACTCATTCTATCCATAATAAACTAGGCCTCTCTCTAGTATCTTTAAGGAGTTATTTATGCTAAATAGTAGCTAAAATCTAATCTAAAATGAATAGATGCCATCGTTTACTACTAGAGAGAGGAATTTTATGAATCGAAATGAAGTGGACTATAAATCTATTAATCAAATTGAATTGGACTAACAACTACAGATTGATGCTGAGGCCTCCGAAATCCATAAATCCTGAGCACCTGATCATCTACAAAATCCAGAGATCTCTCCATACCATTCTAACAATATTATGCCTTGTATATGGGGTTATGGTTCCCACTGCAGGGTTGACACCTAGTGAAGTGAGTCAAAATCGCCTCCTCTCTAAAAGCCCAGCAAAAATTTCCTTCAAATAACGCTCTCGCTTCTCTCCATACAGTCTGGCACTTTTCTCAGCATATCTGAGCCTCAGCTCTGGATGTTTGGCATCCATGGCATCATATATCTTACTTACATTCTCAGAATTCCAAACAATGTCCAACCAATAAAACTGAAAAAATAATAAATAAAAAATAAAAAAACCATTCTCAATATAAATCATGTTGGTCCATTTCTTCTTCTCTTTGATCATAAGATAAATAAGTGCAGACTGGTCATCAGATTTATTTAGAGCTTTGTCAAGCAGCACATCAGTTAAAATCTTAGCAAAGGACTCATGCAGAGGACTCTAAGGCCCCATCACAACCCACCTCTCCATGAAATCCATAGACCATTCACAGTTTCGTATAAGAAAAACCCCTGCATTGATATCCAACCAGCTCCTTTTCTTCTAAACATTTTGCTCCCATCCATGGACTATTAAATTGTAGTCCTTGTACTTGTCCAATGGGTGCTCAAATTCCATGTCCGTGATCATAGCATTGGAGTCCATCCACCATATCCGCTTAGCTTCAGGGTGAGCCACCATGGCTGCCCTAATCAAAGGAATTTTGGTCCAGAATGTGAACATTTTCTTATTAAGGAGGATTTGGTTTTGCAGGGCGATTAAATACTCATTCTATCCATAATAAACTAGGCCTCTCTCTAGTATCTTTATGGAGTTATTTATGCTAAATATTAGCTAAAATCTAGTCTAAAATGAATAAATGCCATCGTTTACTACTACAGAGAGGAATTTTATGAATCGAAATGAATTGGACTATAAATCTATTAATCAAATTGAATTGGACAAACAGCTACAGATTGATGCTAAGGCCTCCGAAATCCATAAATCTTGAGCACCTGATCATCTGCAAAATCTAGACATCTCTCCATACCATTCCAACAATCGTATGCCTTGTATATGGGGTTATGGTTCCCACTGCAGGGTTGACACCTAGTGAAGTGAGTCACAAATGGCCTCCTCTCTAAAAGCCTAGCCCAAATTTCCTTCAAATAATGCTCTCGTTCTCTGCATATAGTCTGGCACTTTTCTTAGCATATCTGCACCTTAGCTCTGGATGTTTGGCATCCATGGAATCATATATCTTACTTACATTCTCAAAATTCCCAACAATGTCCAACCAATAAAACTGAAAAAAAATAAAAATAAAAATAAAAAAAATTAAAAAAAATAAATAAATAAATTATTCATTCTCAATGAAATCATGCTGGTCCATTTCTTCTTCTCTTTCATCATAAGATAAGTAAGTGCACACTAGTCATCAGATTTAGTTAGAGCTCTTTCAGGTAGCACATCAATTAAAATCTTAGCAAAGGACTCATATAGAGGACTCTGAGGCCCCATCACAGTCCACCTCTCCATGAAATCCATGGACCATTCACAGTTTCACATAAGAAAACCCCTGCATTGATATCCGACCAGCTCGTTTTCTTATAAGCATTTTGCTCCCATCCATGGACTATTAAATTGTAGTCCTTGTACTTGTCCAATGGGTGCTCAAATTCCATGTCTGTGATCACAGCATCGGAGTCCATCCACCATATCCACTCAGCTTTAGGGTGAGCCACCATGGCTACCTCAATCAAAGGAATTTTGGCCTAGAACGTGAACATTTTCTGATTAATGAGGATTTGGTTTTACAAGGCTATTCATTCTATCCATAACAAAATGGGCCTCTCGCTAGTATCTTTATGGAGTTATTTATGCTAAAACGTAGCTAATATCTAATCTAAAATGAATAGATGTCATAGTTTACTACTACAGACATGAATTTTATGAATCAAAATGAATTGGACTATAAATCTATTAATCAAATTGAATCAGACTAATAGCTACAGATTGATGTTGAGGCCTCCGAAATCCATAAATCCTGAGCAGCTTATCAACTGCAAAATCTAGAGATCTCTCCATATCATTCCAACAATCTTCTTCCTTGTATATGGGGTTATGGTTCCCACTGTAGGGCTAACACCCAGTGAAGTAAGTCACAAATGGCCTCCTCTCTAAAAGCCCAACCCAAATTTCCTTCAAATAATGCTCTCGCTTCTCTACATACAATCTGGCACTTTTCTCAGCATATCTGTGTCTCAGCTCTGGATGTTTGGCATCCATGGCATAATATATCTTACTTACATTCTCAAAATTCCCAACAATGTCCAACCAATAATATTGACAAAAATAGCCATTCTCAATATAAATCATGTTGGTCCATTTCTTCTTCTCTTTGATCATAAGATAAAGAAGTGCAGATTGGTCATCAGGTTCAGCTAAAGCTCTGTCAAGCAGTACATTAGTTAAAATCTTAGCAAAGGACTCATACAGAGGACTCTTAGGGCCCATCATAGCCCAACTCTCCATGAAATCCATGGACCATTCACAGTTTCACATAAGAAAAACCCCTGCATTGATTCCCAACTAGCTCCTTTTCTTATAAACATTTTTCTCCCATCCATGGACTATTAAATTTTATTCCTTGTACTTTTCTAATGGGTGCTCAAATTCCATGTCTGTGCTCACAGCATCTAAGTCCATCCACCATATCCATTCAGCTATAGGGTGAGCCACCATGGTTTCCCTAATCAAAGGAATTTTGGCCCAGAAAGTGAACATTTTATAATTGAGGATTGTGTTGTAAAACATGTCCAAGCCATGGATTCTGCAGTAATTATGCTTGTTCTTCAAGCACCTCAGAAGTGGATGATCCCCAATTGGGTTCTTGCAGGGATAAGGCTGTGAGCCTGTCAATACCAAGATACGAGGTCTCCCTCCTTCTGTATAGTTCTTTATATGAGGATGGGCATGGAAGGCCTTCTCTTCAAAATTTTGCAATGAACAACCACAAAATAAGTAGCCACACCAATTGGAAAACCACGCAAGTATCCAACGGACGCAAAATAGTTGTAGTAAACACAATTTATCCAACACATAAAAAATGAAATTTCACCTTAGCATTCTTAAAGCATCATTTCATCTGTGGTAGTGTTTATGTGGAAAATGCATACAACATCCATACATTATACTATTAATCTATTCATCTATGCAACGTACAAAATGACAGTACGATTTCCAAGCATCATAATGGCAATAAAAATGCAAACAACTGCAATAATTTAATGGAAAAGCAATGTTAGTGTCTGCAATAAATTAAGCCATGCAATTCTTCTTAACTCAAACATACATCTTAAACATATCATTACTGATGCTGCTGTGCCAATCTTCAATATGCTAGCTCCAATAAATGCCACTAATAGGCTGACAAAAGGTCTGCACTTCATGACAATCAACTGCAAAAGATTTTTGTTGGAAATGATATCTCTACCATTGTGTAGTTGTGATACCACATTGATTTTGAGCATGAAGGTTTTCACAGTGAGTAATAAATGTACTGTGATTTTCTAAAATGTGTTTTAACAGTTAGCCTTCCATTTCTTCATCTTCTTTCTCATCATCTTCGAGTGTAAGATCACCAAGAATCTCATCCAAAGGTACAGAAGGAAAATCTTCACCATTTGTCAGACACGTTGTATCCGCTCGCTGATAATTTTCATTTCTGTACAATGCAATCTTGGATCGCATCTCCTGGTCTTCCTCCTGTTCATCCAAAAACTTTTCATAGTCCTCCCATTCCTTCGCATCCTCCATTCTACCTCTGGAAGATGGTTCAACCTCCATGGGAAATGTCTTAATCTTTCAAGGCCTAGGCTTGCCCCGCTTCTTCTGGTGCTTCTCTTCGTAACTTTTCTTCACCAAAACCACATCTGGAAGATTAAGTCGTTTGTATTTATCTAAATCCACATCATTAGTATTTGCACCATAGAGATCAAAACCAAGAGCATAGTCACTAGGACTTAAAAGATGGCCCAGAGGAGTTTTCATTATAAAAATAGTGTCATTCTTCCCAAAGTCTAAAACACGGGCTACCTTTGCCTCTGCCAATGAATACTTGATACCACCCACAGTAGTCAAACCCATCTCAACTTCAATATCCAATACAATATATTCAACCAACTGCCAGTTTGAAAGGAGAGGTTAAAAGGAACCCTCCAATAATGATTCGTGTCCATGAAAGCATGCCTTGAAGTAAATGGGTCAAGTAGCATAATATGGGTACTCACTTTTGTGCACAGAAGGGGACCTAAGTTACCCAAGTTTTCCGCAACCTTTGGAGGGACGCAAATCAAATCCTCCTTGCAAATAGGGCAGACCTGAACAGAGAAAGTGTACTTATAATTGTATGTATTACTCTTTGAATCTTGAGACACAAGCTGTTTGTCATTGCGATTCAAAATAGGCACCACATTGCCCAAAAAACTCACTGTTCCAAAGGTTCCAAAGAGTCTGTCAGATGAATCTCTGTATTTCTCAGAAATCATGACCACCTTTCTGTAATCCAAAAAACTATAATGTTTCTCCCTTATAACAGGATTCATGAAATTCTCTGGATGGTTGTTTAATAAAAGACTAACCAACTGCCTTGCCTCTAACAAAGAATTTTTTGGATCTGTTGCACCTTCAAGCTCATCCAAGTCATTTGGTGGATCCTTACTTTGTTTGTCGGTTCCCTCTTGTTAAAACCTCATGTCATCTTTCCCTGGTAATTGTGGAGGATTGTATGGATACAATTCAAGAATTTTGGTAGGTGAGAGAGGTTTGAATGTTAACTCTGCATACAATTCTCCTAGACTGCAATTCCCTTAATCAAATTGATGATTTTTCTTCTTTTAACTGGAAAACATGGAAGATATAGCTCCTACCTCACTTGTTACATTCTGTTGGGGACAACCTTTATTTTCTCCTCCATTAGTGCCCACTGATAATCCTGTAGGTTGACTGCTCTATATCCTATAGGTTTTCTTGTAGGATCCTATAGGATCTTGTAGATCTCCTGCATTGCAAATGCTAACTGTCTCCTATAAGTATTGCTTCAAAAACACCAAGAGAGACCTCTTTTCAATGAATTGTCGTGATTACTAATGCTCTCATTGTATTGGAATCAATGTTTTATTTCCAAATATGGATGATCACGTGAGATGGTGTGTTGGATGTCTATGTACGAGAACCTCGTGATCATCTCCCACTATCAACCTACCATTCCGCCTTACCCCGTAATCATCTCCCACTTCGATCCTTCGTAACTTAACCATTTTTGGCCTTATCTCATTTCTATTTTGATTTGACTACTGCCACGTGTGGAGTGGTCTAACTATTTTCTCCTCATCGACTGGCCAAAGGTGGCCAAGATAACAGGCCACCTATTCTTATAAAACCAACTTTTACATATCGTACTAACAAGAGAGCATGAGTAATGTGACATAGCTATGGGTAATATGCTTTTATGATGATGCATGCTGGAGAGTGATTTCTCTGTGTTGTGTTTTTGCTGCATATTCTTCCGTGTATTGACTCTTTTGATGCTCATTTCCTTTAATGTGCAGGTGCTAGAGAGTGATGTTGGTGATCTTGTTGTTGTAGTTGAGCTCTCCAGGTGTTGCCTCAACCTTGGAATCCTTGTGCTGAAGATGGCTATAAGCCTTTGAAGTTTCCTTTGTGGGATAGACTACTAGAAGATTTCCTACAGGAAACCTATAGGATGTCCTGTAGCTACCTCTCCCCTAAACTTTCCATCATTTTTCTTAATTTTGGAGCATGACGGTTGTTGACATGAGTGGAGAAGCATTGTAGGGAATGGTAGGTGATGGTTGTGGTCTTCAGGTATTGTCCCTCTTTTCTTCTCCTCTCCCTCTTCTATTTGTTGTTGTTTTTTTGTATTTTTATTTTGTAGACTGTATTTTTGAATTGATTTATTGGATGGATGCAGGGCTGACATGGTGATGACCAGGGAAAATTTGAAGGATTAAAATATGTCTTAAAGTTTAGAAGCCTTGGCAAATATTACTAGTCCCCAAATTGCAAATTATAAAATGTTTCTTGGTATCTTTGTAAAAAATTGTAAATTTATAATAGTTTTATATAGAATCTTTATACAATTTTGGCAATTTTTAGGGTAAAAGAATTTTATACTATAAAATTTGTGTGAATCTTTTTTTTGAGAAACCATGGAAAATTAGCCCACTTGCGAATATTAGCCCCTAAAATTTTCCTTGGTGATGACAGGCATGGTGATGATGTGGTGGAGTGAATGGTTTTTTCTTTTTAGGCCTAGGCTTGTCATCCCCTTCCTCTAGGATCACTTTTCTTAGGATTTTCAACGCCATTGTAATTCGTACAAGAAAATCCTATAGGTTTACAGGGAATCCTATACCATTATAGGGGATCCTGTAGAAAACATAGAGCCTATGTAAATTGAACTTGAGGAGTTCATAAATGGAAGAATGGATGAAATAATGGAGAATATGATATGGAGGGATTGAAATATGGATTTTGTAGGTCCTTCTATTCCTCTCAAGCTGCGCTTATCCTCCTTCTGTTGACCTACAACCAACATTTCCATATTGTTTTTACCTTTTCTCTATTTTTTTCATTTTGTTTTTTAGAAAATGACTAGTCAGCCTCCAAGGAGGTTTTCATCCTAGTTTCCTACCCTGGGTGCCTTAGAAGAGGTTTTCACCTAGAGATCTTTTTATTTTTTTTCCTTTTTTCAACACCATTGGGCCGCCTCAAGAGGTTTTCAACCCAACAGTGGGACTCAGGTGCCTCATAGAGGTTTTCAACTGAGTCTCTTTATTTATTTATTTATTTATTTATTTATTTATTATTGTTTTTAGGGACTTGATGGGGTGGAAGCTGAGACTTGCTCCACCACAATCATTGTCTTGTTGATGCCATTGATGAATTATTGCTTTGACAAGGGCTTCTTGTAGACCTTCAATCAATATCCATTGACAGGTAAAGGGATAGCCTCTGCATCAATGGTTCTTATCTATACCGAACCATTATCATGACATTTTTCTATGACATAAGGCCCTAACCATCTAGTCCTTAACTTGCGTTTAAAATCCTTGTACCTGTAATCATACAACAAAGCCCAATCACCTTCCTGAAACTGCGTGACCTTTATATTTTTGTCATGCCAAATTTTCCTTTGAACTTGAGTCACCTTTGTGTGTAGGAGGGCTTGCATCCTAAATTCATCTAACCCATTTAGCTGGAGCAATATTTCTTTTTGTGCCTTGGTGAGATCTAGATCCAGTTGTGCTGCCATTCTTAAGGTGTTGTATTCAAATTCAATGGACAACATGACTTTCTTCCCATAAACTATCTCATAAGGAGTAAACCTGGTGGGGGTCTTACATGTGGTATTGTAGGCCCAAGTGGCCTCAACTAATCTATCTACCCAATCCTTTCCTCTGCTAGCAATCACTTTGGTCAAGATTCCCTCCAACGCTCTGTTCATTACCTCCACTTGCCCATTAGCTTGTGGGTGGTAAGGAGTGGATGTTCTGTGTTTGATCTTGTGTTGTCTTAACAAATTTTCAATAATGTGAGATGTAAATTGATTTCCTTGATCAATGACCAATTCTCTAGGGTACCCAAACTTATAAAACACATTTTACCTTAACAATTCAACCACTTTTGCTTTTCTTGCTACCTTGATGGGCTTGGCTGCAGCCCACTTGGTTGGATAGTCAGTGCACACAATGATGTATTTCTTTTTCCTCAATGGAGGGTCAATGTGTCCAATGAAATTCATGCCCCACTTTTCAAATGGCTTGAAATTCACTTGAGGTTGCAGAGGCATTTCATCCCTTAGGGTAGGTTTTCCCATCCTTTGGCACCAATCACACTGACTAGTATACCTCCTCACATCTTGGTGAAGATTGGGCCAGTAATAACTAGCTTGTAGTACCTTGAATGATGTTCTTTTGGCTACAAAGTGACCTTCACAAGGCCCATCATGACAGGTCAGAAGGATGTCAAAGACTTCCTTCTCCCCGACACATCTTCTCAGAATTTGATCTGGGCCTAGATTGAAGAGGTTGCCCCCAGTCCAAGTGAATGGGGCACTCTTCCTTACAATCTTTCTCTTTTCCTTAGAGGACAAATTTGGTGGAAATTTTGCAGCCACCAAGTAATTTTCTATGTCAGAAAACCATGGAGAGAGAACTAAAATGATGAATAAGTGTTCATCTCGTAATTGATCATCAACCATTCCTTCGTCCCCTATAGGCAAAGTCAATCTGGATAAAAAAATTTGCAACACCATTCTCCTTGCGAGGCTTATCAATAATAGTTAAATCAAATTGTTGCAATAAAAGTAACCATCTAATAATCCGAGCATTTACATCAGGTTTATTAATCAAGTATCTAACTGCAGCATGGTTAGTATGCACAAATGTTTGGTAACCAATAATGCACTGCCTAAATTTATTTAATGAATGCACAATAACTAGTGGCTCTTTTTCAGTCACTATGTAGTTCAGTTCGGCTTTTGAAAAATTCTTAGTGATGAAGTAAATGGCATAAGGTAGCTTGTCATCTATCTAGCCTAGAGCTGCTCCTATGGCTTTGTGAGAAGTATCAGCATGTATATGGAAAGGAGAGCCGAATTTGGGCCTCGGAGAATAGGAGCAATGGTCAACTTGTCCTTTAGAGTGTCCAAGGCTTCTTGACATCTTTGACCATACAAATTCGGAGTCCTTGGCAAATAACCCAAATAAAGGAGAAGCTAACTTGTTGAAGTATTTGATAAATATCCTATAGTATCTAGCTAGACATAGAAAACTTCTTACATCTCTCTGTTTTTGCGGAGCTGGGACCCTTTGGATAATGGCTATCTTATTTTGGTCCACCTACAGCCTTTTCTGGGATATTGAGTGACCTAGAACAGTCCTTGCAGTTATCAAGAACTCACATTTTTTGGGAGTGAGGGATAGGTTCATTTCAATGAATTTATTCAACACCTTACCTGATCCAGGTGAATGTTGGTGGCCACCCACCTATCCCATTTGGACCCCCACAACTATCTCTTTCAGCTTTTTCAGTTTCCTAAATTATAGCACAGTTTACTATTTTTAGCAGCTTTTCGAGTCCTGAACTTCCGGAGCCATTTTGAGGCCCTAAACGACATTTTTTGGGAAATCTAGGGCAACATGGGTCCATGGACCGATGTTGCCTCCCAAAGTGGTAGTGCTCGGATAGATCTTTTTAACGAGCTATTGTACACGTCAAACGGAGATTGTATGGAAAAGTTACGACCCTGGGAAATTGATGTACCAATTTACCCAAACGGGGCCCACAATTTAGCGTGTCATCTTCTAGGGTTAGGTTTTGGGATGTGGTTTTCCATTGTTTCTTAACAATAAATAGGCCTTTGAGCCTCATTGTAACACAATTTAGAGGCATGTAGCCACCACATCTCTTCTCAGAGATAAGCTACCATCGCCCTAGCTGGTTCATTTCCATCACTGTTTGTAATCATATTTCAATATTTTACAGTAATGAAATGAAGTATTATTTCCGCTGCATATATGTGTTTATGGTTATCTCTGTAATTTGTTGCGCCTCTGTTTAATTCTGGATCAACTTCCACCTCGACCTTTTGAATTTCGTCTCGTATGGATTCAGAGGGTTCATTTTCAATGATAGATGCTTCGGTCGACCACAATGGTGGGCCAGCCGGATTTTCAACTAGTGGTGGACTTAGCAAGAGTTTTTTATATCTAGGAGGGAGCCATAGCAGTGAAGCAGGATGGTCATCCAAAACTCTTTTAGCTTCGTCAAGGAAGGGACAACGGTGGACGGCCTGATTGCCTTCACACAATTTACAAGGAAATCTGGGATTCCTTTTCTGTCCAGATACTTCACTTTCACTGGTTGATGGTGTGCATTCAACATGATCATCAAAGGTTGACGACACCGGACTGTGCAAATGAGGAGACCAATCCCTTAAGATATGAGGGATGTAGGGACAATCTCGGTGATAGTGGTCTCCACTGCAAATAGTGGTCTCCATTGCAAATGACACAAGGAGATTTAGGTTTAGACGGTGCGGTGTGAGGATTTTCGCTAGATGACGCTTGGTTGCCCCCTTTCAATTTTGGTTCCTTTTTCTCTTTTTGCTTCTTCTTCTTCTCGGTTACTTTATTTTTAGCTTTACCAGCTTTATCAAGCGAAGAGGAACGAGGAGAGGGAGAATGAGACGAAGTAGAAGGTTGGTGGGCAACTCTAGTATCATCTAGTTGCTGAGTTGATTGTTCAGGATGTTAGTGTCCTGCTGCAGTAGGTTACTCATATTTCATGATTGACATTTTTACAGGCCAAATATGTCATACTTTGCATGCTGCAATGCTCCATATTTGCTTAACAGTCTCCAAGCGAAGAAGGCTACTCAGGGTTCATTTAACTGCCTTCCAAATTTTGAGAAGTTATTCCGGTATCGCCAATTTCCAGTTAAAGGGAAGTCCAAACAGCTTAATCTTGGTCTCCCTAAGTTTAAATTTCCTGTTTTAGAATATAGAGAATGAAAATCTGTCCAAACAGCTTAATCTTGGCAGATTCTTAGATAGGTAGAGAATTAAAGGAGCCCAACAGCTTAATCTGGGCCCTCGAACAAAATAAGGGTAGTCTGTAGATAGGAAAGCATAAAAAAGAAAAATCGAAATGATGGGTTTGCAAGTCTAAGTGCACCCAAACCAAAAGAAGAAAAAGTGTTAGGTAAGTAGGCTGGGTAGGTAGTTTTGAGGTTGCTGAATCTTATTTGCTGATCAGTTCCAGATTTCCAGGTGTCATCTTTACGCAGGACACAATCAGCAGGCAGTTCTATGCGAGAAACTCAAGAGCAGGTATAACTAACTTCCTTTCTCCACCTTCCCCAATCATTAACTAACTTCCCCAAAAGAGGTCAAGATCTGCTTGATACCTCTTAAGTTGCATCATTTTCATAGCATTAGCTTGGGCGAAGATCTGCTTTACTCAAAGATGTTCCATACTCTCTCTAAAAGGTTATATCCCCTCGTAACAGCCTAAGATCTCCTGAACTTAGCGCTTTCTCACCATTTTCATATTAACCACTGACATTATTATTTAGCTCCCTATATTTTCCCATCCCCCTACTTATATAAAATTATCCCCTATGTAAATATCCCTCCCCCTGGTTGAAAAATAACCATTAGTACCCCCGGCAATTGCTCAGTTTACCTGAAACTTATCAAGAACCCTCATGCTTCCCCTTCATACCAGTTTCTAAATACAATGGACTCCTTCCAGAGTATAAACTCCCTTTGAGGTGATCGGACCCCTTCTGAAGCCTCAAAAGCCTTTCAGACCCACTTACTCACTCCGTCCGACCGCAACAAACCCCTTGCCGACTTCCTTAACACTCCGCAGACCCTAGAAAGCCAGCTCGCATCGCAATATCACAGTATTCTCTACATGCTTATGACCCATCTGTTGTCACCCGACGCGATATCGCGATATCGGCGATCGGCAGACGCAAGCGCCAAAATGTCCAACTAAGCACCTTCTCGTTCCCCACCGATGCTATATTGCGATCGCATAGGAGAAGTTCATCGCATCGCCTTCAAGTATCAGCACCCCACCATGTCACTTCTGTACCAGGGACCCACCGCAGGCTAACGTCATCCGCCGTAGAACTGATGTCATGATGACGTCAGCAGCCAGAAAGCCGAAAATTCACGCAGGAAGAGAAATCGCAGTTCGGAGCTCCAGAACAAGAAACAGAGGCAGGTTTTGATCCGCGATTAGCGCGAAATAGGCAGTTTCGGGGAATCTTTGGGGAATCTTTTGATTCCTTGGCCCGTTATGCGCCGAAAAGGCCCGAAATCGCCTGATCGTGCCTAATTGATCCGGTTTAAAGACAACAAAGGACCAATGACAGAGATTAAAGTGTATCAAATCAAATATTCAGGTAACAGGCGTGTCAAAGAGTATCAGCAGGTGGCGGAAGCCATCAATGTAGTGGCAAAGAGTATCAGTGAAAATCTTGAGCAGCGGCCCAAAGCAAGAGAACATTTAATACCTTCCAGCAGAATCAAAGAAAGAGGGCGAAGCCACTCAAACACCCTCAAATCATAATCATTGCACATTTAACTCACATCAGATCAGAGTTACAGATCCTGAAGCACAATTACTCCTAAAGAACCACATCAAGCCTCCAAGGGCCACATTGCACTCCTTTTGATTCAGCTGCCTCTAGCGCAGCCCAAAAGACTTAACTGCATTTAATTCCAGTAACACTTAGGGTTTAGAAAAGATCTTCAGCAGGCCTGTTTAGGTCAATTGTAATAAATGAATTTCTGATATTTTGCTTATATATACCACCCTGAATGATGTAGTGAGGGGTTGGTTGGTTGGTTGGTTAGTTAGTAAGTTGAAGACACTACTTAATCTTTTCTCCAAGCAGAGACCCGCACTGTAACTGTCATACTTTTCTATAATCAAAGATTGCTGAAAGCATGGATTTTAGAACTGCTTGATGTGTCCAATTGGCCAAGGAGTGATTACGGAATTCTTGTGCTTCTACATGATTCAATAAGTGTTTCTCACCTCTGTTAATTTTCATGATTTCTCCACCTTTCCACCAAATAAATTGCAAAAAAAAGAATAGCTTAAGATTTGTTTGACTACACCTTAAATTCAATTTCTTCATTTTTTTATGTTTTCATCAGAAATAGCTATGAGCATGTATACTTAAATGATCTTGTTTACGTTGTTTCTTTCACATATGAATGAGAATTTAGGAATTCTTAACTGCTCCTAGATCACCATTCATCCACTTCTCCTCTTTTTCAGTATGATGAAATGATTCTCCTTTGCCTTTCATCTCTGATTTCCATCATTCCATCCCTTTGGTAGATTGATAATTGTATCATGTGTGGCTATCTCGCTCCTTAATCCTCTTATGACCAAGAAGACACAATAGTAAGCCTTAATCCATGACTCCACGCCCAATGATTTGAAACTTATCACACCTTACCTTTCCTCTTTGCTTGAGATTTCTACCTTCCATCCAAACCCAAAAAAAAAACCCCTGAGCCAAAAGGTAGCCTAAAATCATCAACAAAATTGAATCATTAAGAGAGAGCCCTCTCTGATTGCAGGTGGGCTAGAACCTACAATCCAAAGATTGGTTTGTGGTTACCCCGGTCATATACCTAAAAAGGAGCCTAGGGACAACCTGAGTGATAACATAATGGCGACTCCACTGGGGACCTCCTCAGATAAATTCATTAAACCAGTCTGCAGCCCTACAGAGGAAGAAACCGACCTGTGAAGGTCTCGGTCGACCTGTGTTGTTGCGATTTTTAGAAAATTTTCCAAAAAATAAATTAGAAGTTGGCTCCTAAGAAGCAAACGTGTAATACATGATCAAATCCTGATCCAAACATCCCAGCTGTTGTTGAAAATCCGAATTTAATTCCTAAGATCATTAGAAAACAAAAGAAAAAAGAATACCAAACTGCTACTAGTCTTGAAACAATTCAGCCAATCAGTGTACCAACCCCTGTCAAAGTTTTATTCCGGTCAACCCCAAGTTCTCCTGGTTCATCACCCCCTTCTCCAAGTAGCTCCTCTACACCTTTATCCCATACTGCTACCACTACTACTCCTACCCCGGTTATTCCTGTCACCCCTGCTGCTCTAGCTTTTCCGCTTATCCCCGTCATCATGGCTAGATATGCACCCCTACAATTTCCTACTAATCCCGGGGCTATGCCTCAGGACTACCAAATAAAAATCACCTATTTTGATGGCACAGCCTCCTGCACCGCCCTACAGCATACAAAGAAAATGCAGGATTATTTCGAGAGTTATGAGATTGACGATGAGAGTGTAAGAATGAAGATTTTTGTCCAAAGTTTGACCGGTGATGTTAGAACCTGGTTTAGGGCACTTCCACCAAATTCTATAGTAAACCCTGAAGCCTTATACCAGACATTCATTAACAGATGGGAGAAAAAGAAAGACCCCCTACACATACTGTCCGAGTATGATACTATCAAAAGAGGACCTGGGGAAGTTGTTCTGGATTACTGTGCTAGATTTAACAATGTTTACAATGCAATACCACAAAATTTAAGACCTCCACCTGACCTCACGTTATACAAATTCCCGGATGGATTTGATGTTGAGATGGCATATCAATTGAGGTAAAGAGCCCCTCAAAGCCTCGCAGAAATGCAAGATGCTGCAGTGAGTGTGGAAGCAAATTTAATTACTAAAAGAAACAAAACTAGAATTGAGAGAAGAACCACTTTTAAAGAAGAACCCTCAGCCTTCGATCAGAAGCTAGATGCTCTCATCAATGGCATGCACAGGCTGGGAGACAGAGTAGACAGTGTTGAGAGGAAAAATTCATGGGAGGGTCAACAGCCCAATGCCATAAGAAACCCAAACTTCAGAAAAACCCAAAACTCAAACGTTGGTAGGGCCAGTCCGGACCATGATATTAGGCCCCATTTTCAAGAAAACTATGCGGAGGCATCTACATCCGCTGAGCCCACAGACGAGACACATATGAACCTGATAGATTCAGAAAATGAACAGCAAATCTTCCTCACGGAAGAAGACCGACCATACCTTGATACAAAAGAATTTCGCACTAAGTCGGGAGAGTCCTTTAAACAAGGATATGATACCGCTATATATGAGGTACATAAGAAATACAAATTAAGAACAAGGACTATTGATGTTTCCCCACCTAGTAGAACAAAAGATAGCGAACAGCTCAACAAAACCAAAGGGAAGATCACCAACAATCAACCAGCGGACAGCCCTGTCCCAAACCCTCATCAGGTTACTGTGGAGGATGTAACAGACACACATTCTCCTATCGATCACCCTCTAACCCCCTCCCACCCAAAAGAAAATCTGAAGAGCATTCTCGGGCATCTTCCCAAAATAGAGATACCACAAACGGTCATACACCGTGACAGTGACATTCCAAAAGAAAACATAGAGAGTATGCCTGAAAAAGAGAAATTCACCACTCTCAACGCCAAGAACTTATTAGAAAAACCATTTAGTTTAGAAGCAGAGATTGGAAAACTCAAGATTTCCATTCCCCTCTTAGAACTGGCTAAGCATGATGTATATAGACAACAAATTCAAAGGACGCTTCAATTACCAGAAGTAAGGGATGATGTAAACGTTTTAGATGATACCCCTGAACTACTGTTCAGGCCAGAAGTTGACAAAAAAATAACATATGGACATGTTCCACCTTTCTATGTCAGCCTGCACATACATGACAAAATACTGCATAATGCCATGTTTGACTCAGGTGCCTCACATAACCTTATGCCCAAAGCTGTAATGGAAAAGTTGAATCTCGATGTCACCAGGCCCTACAAAGATCTGTATTCCTTTGATTCAAGTCAGGTCAAATGTTTAGGCTTGAACAAAGACCTTTGTGTCTCTCTATTCCAATTCCCCAACAAGACAATCTTAATGGACGTAGTAGTAGTCGACATTCCCACAATGTATGGTATGCTTCTATCCAGATCGTGTGGAGAAAAATTGCAAGGATCCCTTCAAATCAACCTCTCCTACACCACTATATCTGTCTTTGGGCAACCAAAGAGACTATATAGAGAAACATTAATGAAGTATGTGGTAAGCAGTGAGGAAAAACCCCAAAATTTTCCAATATACTCAATCCATTATGATATGGATTCGTTTATTTTATTTAATGAGAATACCAGCCCTCCAACTGATGATAAGCCGTTATCTTTGGAGCAAGGAACGTACGTCAGTGAGCAAACAGTTGCCAATACCCATGAAGTTGTCTCAACAGCTAAGGCAACCAACAAACAACAAGAAGAAAATCCCAAAACAGAAATTACCAGTCCACCCGTTCCTCAAACAGCTCAAACTCTCAATACAAACCTCAAACGAGAAGCCACATGGTATTTGGAGTTTGATGGTTTAGTTAACAAGTTAGGAGCAGGAGCTGGAGTGTGGATTTATAATAATCATGATAATCACGCACAAGGCCATGCATATAGACTCAATTTCAGATGTACAAACAATATGGCGGAGTATGAAGCTCTTCTCTTAGGCCTGAAGTTGCTCAAAACCCTGGGAGCTACCACAATCTACATCCTAGGAGATTCGGACTTGATTATAGAACAAATAAAGGGTAACTTTGTCGCTAATGATAGTAGAATGAGAGCTTACAGAGCTTCTACCACCGAATTTCTCAACGCCTTCAGTGAATTTAAGCTGACCAAAATTGCACGAGACCATAATATTCATGCCCATAGCCTAGCCACCTTTGCTAGCACATGTAAGCTTCCCTTTGAACCAAATCACCATTTCACCACTGAAATAAAACACATACCTTCGGTCCCTAACAATGTCAAGGATTGGCAGGTATTCCAAGATGATGCCCAGATTAACAATTTTTTAACTCTGGAGGACGAATTCTCCAACACAAACATTGACATGGATGCAATGGCCGAATCACAACAGTTAGCAGAAGAAAACCACCTGAATCTAACAGCTGCAACAGCTAAACAAATCCTTAGCCCAACTGTTTTCAACAATACAAATATAAGACAGCTAAAACAAATTTGTTCACAAAAAACAGCCAAGATAAAGGAAGAGTTTATTGATCTGAAAGTGCTCTGCCCGCCAGCCTTACTCCATTGGAAGATATGTTTGATGACAATGATGTGGCCAAAAAACCAAAGATGGAACCTTTGAATGCTGCCATAGAAGAACACAACATAGGAATAGCAGAACATCCCAGAATGATTAAACTATCCAAAAATCTACCTCCTGACCAAAAACCGAAATATGTGGATTTGTTCAAAGAATTCCAAGATGTATTTGCCTAGAGTTACGAGGACTTGAAGTCCTATGACACTTCATTAATCCAACATACCATTCCCTTAAAACCAAATCAAAAACCGTTCAAACAAAAACTTAGAAGAATCAACCCCATGCTTCTTCCCTTGATTGAAAAAGAAATAAAGAGAATGTTTGAAGCAGGCATCATTGCGCCCATCAGATTCTCTGAATGGGTGTCTAACTTAGTTCCCACTAGGAAGAAAACAGGAGAGATACGACTGTGTGTAGACTTGAGAAATTTAAACCAGGTCTCTCTAAAAGACCACTACCCGTTGCCCAAAATGGATCATATCTTGCAAAGAGTAGTGGGTTCCTCTAGAATTTCTTTACTAGATGGATTTTCAGGATTTAACCAAATCCTTGTTCACCCGGATGACCAAGACAAGACAGCTTTTACCACACCCTAGGGAACATTCAAGTATGTTAAAATGCCTTTTGGGCTCAAAAACGTTGGTGCTACCTTTCAAAGGGCAATGGATATTGCGTTTTCTAAGGAGATACATGATTTCCTCGTAGTTTACCTTGATGACCTGACCCCATTCTCCAAATCTGACCAAGAGCACCTTAAGCACTTAAGGCAAATTTTGATGACATGTAGGAAATTCGGCATTTCCTTTAACCCTAAGAAGTCTGTGTTCGCCCTGGAGAAAGGCAAGCTTTTAGGGCACATAATATCAAAAGATGGGATTAGAATTGACCCGGAAAGAATTCAAGCTATCCTTCAAATCCCTTATCCAAGAAACATAAAACAATTGCAATCATTCCTCGAAAAGATCAACTTCTTGAGGATATTTATCCCAAATCTAGCCGAACTAATAAGGCTATTGAGCAACATGCTAAAAAAGGATGCCAAGGTAAGATGGTCTCTTGAAGCGAAGGAGGCTTTTGAGAGTATAAAAACTACCCTAACTCAAACACCTGTCCTCACCAGTCCTCAATTCGACAGATATTTTATCATTTTTTCCTTCGCATCTGAACACACTATAGCTGATGTCCTTTTGCAGAAAGATGATCAGGGCAATGAGAAGCCAATTGTTTTCTTCAGCCGAGCTTTGAGAGACGCACCCTTGAAATTTCAGATCATGGAGAAGCAAGCCTACGCCCTGGTCAAAGCCATCAAAGATTTCAGAATCTACATCTTATACTCCCATGTGATCGCCTATGTCCCTAATGCCGTTGTAAAGGATATACTAACTCAAGAGGGACTGGAAGGAAAAAGAGGCAAATGGATTGCCAGCATCCTTGAATACAACATTGAAATAAAGCCCACCAATCTCATAAAAGGACAAGGGTTAGCCAAACTAATGTCCGAAACAAACTTACAATCATTAGACATTAATCAACTGGACAATGAATCGGAGCTGGCGACTCCACAAATCAGTGAAACCTTCATGCAATCCCCTTGGTACACTGATATTTGCTTTGTATTGTTAAACCTGTGTGCTCCCCCAGGATTGTCCAGAACCAAGAAAAGATTTTCAAGGATGAAATCATCAAGCTTTTGTGTCATAGATGGTGCTTTATTTTGGAAAAATCATGAAGGTATTCTACTTAAATGTTTAACTATAAATGAAACTAACAGTGTCATGAAAGAATTCCATGTAGGGGACTGTGGAGGACACTTATATTGGAAATCCACGGCTGACAAGATCTTACGGGCTGGTTATTACTGGCCCTCTTTATCTGCAGATGTAAAGAAGTTTACTGCCTCATGCCACAAATGCCAAATCTTTGAAGGGAAAAGAAAACTACTACCCTTTCCCCTTAAGCCCATTTCAACCGAGAAACCTTTTCAACAATGGGGTCTTGACTTCATTGGAGAAATTCATCCCTCTTCCTCAGGCCAACACAAGTGGATTTTGACATCCACCGATTATTTCACTAAGTGGATTGAAGCCATCCCCTGTAGGCAAGCCAATGACTCCACCATTGTCCAATTCCTTGAGAGCAATATACTTTCGAGATTCGGCTGCCCTGAGAAAATTATTACTGACAATGCTGTTGCTTTCAAATCCAAAAAAATCATCAACTTTTGCCATAAATACCACATCACCTTAGGCCACTCAACAGCTTACTACCCTCAAGGTAATGGCTTGGCCGAGTCTTCCAATAAAATCTTAATCAATATCATAAAGAAACTGCTGGAAGAAAACAAAAAGAACTGGCACAAGAAGCTCAAAAATGCTCTGTGGGCAGACAGACTTTCCACCAAGAAATCCATTGGGATGAGCCCTTATGAACTTGTATATGACATGGAAGCCAAGTTCCCTTCATCTCTGGGCATACCTACTGTCAAATTATTGCAAGAAATTCAAGCTGAATCAAATGACATGCAGAGAAGAGTTAATCAAACCATTCATCTTCAGCAAACCAGAGAACAAGTCTTCAACGGAGCTCAAATACTGCAGGAAAAACTCAAGTAAATGTTTGATAAGAAGACCAAAGCAGAGGATTTCTGGGTAGGCAGCAAAGTTCTAAGATGGGATTCACGAAGAGAAGACAAAGGCAAACACGCAAAATTTGATTTTCTGTGGAAAGGTCCGTACATTATCAGCGATGTGCAAGGCAATAATACCTATTTTCTCAAATCTCCAGATGGCAGCACAGCTGAAGAGGGCCCGGTCAATGGCCAAATGCTGAAGCACTACAATGATCCTCTTGATTGAAAAGAGCATATGGTGGTTTATTTTGTACATATTTGTATATACCAGTATTTTCATTTTTGTAAGCATCCATAATGCTGGAGCACGCAGAAGAAAGCAGGCAGTGCTTTACAGTTCAACAGCAGCACAAGCGAAGGAAAGAGATGTTAATAAGTCTAAAGGTTCAAATCAATCCAACAGTCAGGAAGAAGACGTTCAAAACAGCAACAACTAAAGACTAAGGCAATCTGACCTGCTATTCTTGGCTTCTCACAAGGAGAAACCATCCCCAAGTGGAGCCACTGTTAGTCTCCTACCGCAGCAGGTTACTCATATTTCATGATTGACATTTTTACAGGCCAAATGTGTCATACTTTGCATGCTGCAATGCTCCATATTTGTTTAACAGTCTCCAAGTGAAGAAGGCTACTCAGAGTTCATTTAACTGCCTTCCAAATTTTGAGAAGTTCTTTTGGTATCGCCAATTTCCAGTTAAAGGGAGGTCCAAACAGCTTCATCTTGGTCTCCCTAGGTTTAAATTTCCTGTTTTAGAATATAGAGAATGAAAATCTGTCCAAAAAGCTTAATCTTGGCAGATTCTTAGATAGGTAGAGAATCAAAGGAGCCCAACAGCTTAATCTGGGCCCTCGGACGTGTTAGCTTCCTGCTGTAGCAAGTTATTCATATTTCATGATGGACATTTTACAGGCCAAATATGTCGTACTTTGCATGCTGCAATGCTCCATATTTTCTTAACAGTCTCCAAGCGAAGAAGGCTACTTCAAGTTCATTCAATTGCCTTCCAAATTTTGGAAAGTTATCTCGGTATCGCCAATTTTTCAATTAAAGGGAGGTCCAAACAGCCTAATCTTGGTCTCCCTAGGTTTAAATTTCCTTTTTTAGAATGTAGAGAATGCAAATCTATCCAAACAGCTTAATCTTGGCAGATTCTTAGATAGGTAGAGAAGCAGAGGAGCCCAACAACTTAATCTGGGCCCTTGGAAGAAATAAGGGTAGTATATAGATAGGAAAGCATCAAAAGAAAAATGAATGATGGATTTACAAGTCTAAGTGCACCCAAATCAAAAGAAGAAAAAATGCTAGGTAAGTAGGCTGGGTAGGTAGTTCTGAGGTTGCTGAATCCTAATTGCTGATCAGTTCCAGACTTTCAGGTGTCATCTCATTCAGGACACAATCAACAAAAAAAAAAAAAAATTCTATGCGAGAAGCTCAAAAGAGGTATAACTAACTCCCCTTCTCTGCTTTCCCCAATCATTAACTAACTTCCCCAAAAGAGGTCAAGATCTGCTTGACACCTCTTAAATTCCATCATTTTCATAACACCAGCTTGAGTAAAGATCTCCTTTACTCAAAGTTGTTCCATACTTTCTCTAAAGCGTGGTTCTACCCCCCTTATAACAACCTAAGCTATCTTGAACTTAGCGCTTTCTTACCACCTCCATATTAACCACTAACATTATTATTTAGCTCCCCATTCTTCCCGTCCCCCTATTACTATTAAGTAAATTTCCCCTACGTAATATCCCTCCCCCTGGTTGAAAATAACCATAACCACCCCCAGGAATTACTCAGTTTACCTGAAACTTAGCAAGAACCCTTAACCTTCAAACCATCTCCCAGATACAATGGACTCCTTCCAGAGTATAATATCCCTCTCAGGTAATTGGACCCCTTCCGAAACCTCAAGTGCCCTTCGCACCCACCTACTTGCTCTTTCCGCCCAAACCCTACACTCCGCAGAACCTTAAAGCCAGATCGCATCGCAAGATCACACTTTCCTCTCCATGCAAGTTATGACCCATCCATCACCACCCGACGCGATATCGCGATATCGGCGGTCGGCGATCGCAAGCGCCAAATGTCCAACTCAAACACCCTTCATTCCCCGCCGATGCGATATTGCAATCGCATCGGAGCTAGTTCATCGCATTACCTCCAGTATCAGCACCTCGCCATGTCATTCTGTACCAGGGACCCACCACAGCTGACGTCATCCACCGTACAGCCGACGTCATGCTGACATCAGCAACCAGAAAGCCGAAACTTCACGCAGGAAGAAAAATTTCACCTCGGAGCTCCAGAACAAGAAACAGAGGCAGTTTTCGATGCGCGATTAGCGCGAAGCACTAATTGCACATCGCTACGGGAAATAGGCCATTTCGGGGAATCTTGGGGGAATATTTTGATTTCTTAACCCGTTGCACGCCGAAAAAGCCCGAAAATCGCCCGATCGTGCCAAAATGATCCGGTTTAAAGACAGCAGCAGATCAATGACAGAGTTTAAAGTGTATCAGATCAAATCATCAGGCATCAAGCGTGTCAAAGAGTATCAGTCAACAACGGAAGCCATCAATGTAGCGGAAAAGAGTATCAGTGAAAATATTGAGCAGCGGCCTGAAGAAAGAGAACATTTAATACCTTCCAGCAGATTCAAAGAAAGAGGGCGAAGCCACTTGAAGCCCTCAAATCATAATTATTTCACATTTAACTCACATTAGAGCAGAACTGTAGTTCCCAAAGCACAATCATTCCAGCAGCACCGCATCTAGCCCCCAAGGGCCACATTGTCACCTTTTCTGATTCAGCTGCCCCTAGCGCAGCCAAAAAGATTTACTTGCATTTAATTCTAGCGACACTTAGATTTTTGAAGAGTCTTCTACAAGACCTGTTTAGGTCAGTTGTAATGATGTCTTTCCGATATTTTGCTTATAAATACCACCCTGAACAATGTTGTGAGGGGTTGGTTGGTTGGTAGTAGTAGTTGATTAGTCTCCTTTCCAGCATTTTCTCCGAGCAAAGACTCGCACTGTAACTATCATAACTTCCATAATCAAAGATTGTTGAAAGCATGGATTGCGAAACTACTTGATGTTTTCTCTTGGCCAAGGAATGATTACGGAATTCCTATGCTTCTACATGATTCAATAAGTGTTTGTCTCCTCAGTTTACTTTATGTTTTTTTTACCATTGTTCCGCCTTCTAAATTGCAAGAAAAAAGAATAGCTTAAGATTTGTTCCATTACACCTTAAGTTCAATTTCTGCATTTCTCGATGTTTTCTTCAGAAATAGCTATGAGCATGTATACTTAAATGATCTTGTTTACGTTGTTTCTTTCACATATGAATACATGTTTAGGAATTCTTAATTCCTCCTAGATCCCATTCATCCATTTCTCCTATTTTTTCAGCATGATGAAATGATTCTCCTTTTCCTTTCATCCCTGATTTTCCTACCATACTTTCAGCTAATTGATAATTGTATCATGTGTGTCTATCCCGCTCCATATCCCCTTGTGACCAATAAAACGCAAGAAAGCTTCAATCCGTGACTCCATGCCCAATGGTTCGAAACTTATCACACCTTACCTTGCCTCTTTGTTCGATAATCCCACCTTCTATCCAATCACAAAAAACACTCCCTTGAAGCCAGAAAGCTAGCCTAAAATCATCAACAAAAGTTGAATCATAAAGAGAGATCCCTCTCCGATTGCAGGTGGGCTAGAACCCACAATCCAAAGATTGGTTTGTGGTTACCTCGACCGTATCCCTATTAGGAGCCCGGGGACAACCTGAGTGATAACATAATGGCGACTCCGCTGGGGAACTCCTCAGATAAATTAATGAAACCAGTCTGCAGCTTTACAGAGGAAGAAACCGACTTGTGAAAGTCTTGGTCGACCTGTGTTGTTGCATTTTTTAAAAAATTTCCAAAGATATATTAGAAGTTGGCTCCTAAGAAACAAACGCGTAATACACGATCAAATCCTGACCCAAACAACCCACCTGTCATTGAAAATCCAAATCTAATTCCCGAAATCATCAAAAAACAAGAACAAAAAGATTGCCAAACCCCTGTTAGTCCTGAAACAGTTCAGCCAATTGTTGTACCAACCCCTGTCAAAGTTTTATTCCGGTCGACCCCGATTTCCCCTGGCTCATCACCCCCTTCTCCAAGTAGCTCCGCCACACCTCTATCCCATATCCCTACCACCTCTACTACTCCTTCTTCCCCTGTTATTCATGTAATCCCTGTCGCCTTAGGTGTTCCTCTCATCCCCGTCACCATGGCTAGATATGCACCATTACAATTACCTGCTAATCCCAGGGCTATGCCTCAGGACTACCAATTGAAAATCACTTATTTCGATGGCACAACCTCCTGCACCGCCCTACAACATACAAAGAAAATGCAGGATTATTTTGAGAGTTATGAGATAGATGATGAGAGTGTAAGAATGAAGATCTTTGTCCAAAGTTTGACCGGTGATGTCAGAACCTAGTTTAGGGCACTTCCACCTAATTCTATACTAAACCCAGAAGCCTTATACCAGACATTCATTAACAGATGGGAGAAAAAGAAGGACCCCCTACACATACTATCCGAGTACGATACTATCAAGAGAGGACCTGGGGAAGCTGTTATGGATTACTGCGCCAGATTTAACAATGTTTACAATGCAATACCACCAAATTTAAGACCTCCACCCGACCTCGCATTATACAAATTCCCAGATGGTTTTGATGCCGATATGGCGTATCAATTAAGGGAAAGAGCCCCTCAAAGTCTCGCAGAAATGCAAGACGCTGCAGTGAGCATGGAAGCAAATCTAATCGCTAAAAGAAACAGAACCAGAACTGAGAGAAGAACCACTTTCAAAGAAGAACCCTCCTCTTTCGAGAAGAAGCTAGATGCGGTCGTTAGTACCATGAACAGGCTAGGAGACAGATTAGACAATGTTGAGAGGAGAAATTCATGGGAAGGTCAACAACCCAATGCCACAAGGAACCCAAACTTCAGAAAGACCCAAAACTTGAACGTAGGTAGGGCCAGTCAGGATCACGACATTAGACCTCCTTTTCAAGAAAACTATGCTGAGGCATCTACATCCGTTGAGCCCACAGAAGGGACCCTAATGAACCTGGTTGATTCAGAAAGCAAATAGCAAACCTTCCTCACGGAAGAAAACCGACCATACCTTGATACAGAACAATTCCGCACCAAATCGGGTGAGTCCTTTGACTTTAAACAAGGATATGACACTGCTATATACGAGGTACATAAGCAATACAAACTAAGAACACGGACTGTCGATGTTCTTCCACCTAGCAAAGCAAAAGATAGCAAACAGCCCAACAAAGCTAAAGGAAAGATCTCTAATAGCCAACCAGCTGACAGCCATGTCCCAAATCCTCATCAGGTTATTGTGGAAGATGTAACAGATACACATGGTTCTATTGAGTAGCCTCTACGCACCTCTCATCCGGAAAAAGATCTGAAGAGCATTCCCGAAAATCTTCCCAGAACAAAGATACCACAGACGGTCATACACCATGATACTGACGCTCCAAAAGAAAATATAGAGAGTATGCCTGAAAAAGAAAAGTTCACCACTGTCAATGCCCAAAACCCAGTGGAAAACCCGTTCAGTTTAGAAACAGAAATTGGAAAACTCAAGATCTCCATTCCCCTCTCAGAACTGGATAAGCATGATGTATATAGAAAACAAATTCAAAAATCACTTCAATTTCCGAAAGTTAGGGATGATGTGAACGTTTTAGATGACACCCCTGAACTATTGTTCGGGCCAGAAGTTGACAGAAAAAAAACATACGGACCTATTCCACCTTTCTATGTCAGCCTGCACATACATGATAAGATACTGCACAATGCTATGTTTGACTCAGGCGCCTCACATAACCTCATGCCCAAAGTTGTAATGGAAAGGTTGAATCTCGATGTCACCAGACCCTACAAAGATCTGTATTCGTTTGATTCAAGTCAGGTCAAATGTCTAGGCCTAATCAAAGACCTTTGTGTCTCCCTAGTCCAATTCCCCAACAAGACACTCTTAATGGATGTAGTAGTTGCTGACATTCCCACAAAATATGGTATGCTTCTATCCAAGTCGTGGGGAGCAAAATTACAAGGATCCCTTCAACTCGACCTCTCTTACACCACCATATCTGTCTTTGGGCAACCGAAGAGACTTTATAGGGAAACATTAATGAAGTATGTGGTAAGTAGTGAGGAGAAACCCCAAAATTTTCCAATTTACTCAATCCATTCTGATATGGATTCTTTTATTTTGTTTAATGATAACACAAGCCCTCCAACTCATGACAAGCCGTCATCTATGGAGCAAGGAACCAATGTCAATGAGATATCAGTTGCCAATACCCATGAAATTGTCTCAACAGCCAAGGCAACCAACGCAGGGCAAGAAGAAAATCTCGAAACAGAAATCACCAGCTCATCCGCTCCACATACCACTCGAATTCCCAATGCACACCTTGGACGAGAAGCCACATGGTATTTAGAGTTTGATGGTGTAGTTAACAAGTTAGGAGCAGGGGCTAGAGTGTGGATTTACAATACTCACGAGAATCACGCACAAGGCCATGCCTATAGACTCAATTTTTTATGTACAAACAATATGGCGGAGTATGAAGCTCTTCTCTTAGGTCTCAAGTTGCTCAAAACCCTAGGAGCTACCACCATTTCCATCCTAGGTGATTCGGATCTGATCATACAACAGATAAAGGGCAACTTTGTCGCTAATGATAGTAGAATGAGAGCTTACAGAGCCGCTGCCAGCGAATTTCTTAACGCCTTCAGTGATTTTGAGCTGGCCAAAATTGCACGAGATCATAATATTCATGCCCATAGCCTAGCCACCTTCGCTAGCACATGTAGGCTTCCCTTTGGACCAAGTCACCACTTCACTGCTGAAATAAAACACAGACCTTCAATCCCTAACAATGTCGAGAATTGGCAAGTATTCCAAGATGATGCCCAGATTAACAATTTTTTGACTCTGGAGGACGAATTCTCTAACACAAACATTGACATGGATGCGATAGCCGAATCACAACAGTTAGCAGAAGAAAACCACCTGACCCTAACAGCTGCCACGGCTAAACAAATACTAAGCCTAACTATTTTTGACACTACAAACATAGGGCAACTGAAACAGCTTTGTTCACATAAGGCAGCCGAAGTAAAAGACGAGTTTATTGACCTAAAAGGAAATGTTCTGCCTGTCGGCCTTACTCCAGTGGAAGACATGTTTGATGATAACGATGTGGCCAAAAAACCAAAGATGGAACCTTTGAATGTCGCCATAGAAGAACACAACATAGGAAAAGCAGAACATCCCAGAATGATTAAACTATCCAAAAATCTGCCTCCTGACCAAAAACCGAAATATGTGGATATGTTCAAAGAATTTCAAGATGTATTTGCCTGGAGTTATGAGGACTTAAAGTCCTATGACACTTCAATAATCCAGCATACCATTCCCCTAAAACCAAATCAGAAACCGTTCAAACAAAAACTCAGAAGAATCAACCCCATGCTCCTTCCTTTGATTGAAAAAGAAATAAAAAGAATGTTTGAAGCAGGTATCACTGCGCCCATCAGATTCTCTGAATGGGTGTCTAACTTAGTTCCCACCAGAAAGAAAATAGGAGACATAAGACTGTGTGTAGATTTGAGAAATTTAAACCAGGTCTCTCTAAAATACCACTACCTGTTACCCAAAATGGATCATATCTTGCAAAGAGTAGTGGGTTCCTCTAGGATTTCTCTACTGGATGGATTCTCAGGATTTAACCAAATCCTTGTTCACACAGACGATCAGGACAAAAAAACTTTTACCACACCCTGGGGAATGTTCAAGTATGTTAAAATGCCTTTTGGGCTGAAAAACGTCGGTGCTACCTTTCAAAGGGCAATGGATATTGCGTTTCCCAGGGAGATACACGATTTCCTTGTAGCTTACCTCGATGACCTGACCCCATTCTCCAAATCCAATCAAGAGCAGCTTAAGAACTTAAGGCAAATTTTCATCACATGTAGGAAATATGGCATTTCCTTGAACCCAAAGAAGTCTCTGTTTGCCCTGGAGGAAGGTAAGCTTTTAGGGCATATAATATCAAAAGATGGGATCAGAATTGATCCAGAAAGAATTCAAGCTATCCTCCAAATCCATTACCCAAGAAACACAAAAGAATTGCAAGCATTCATCGGAAAGATCAACTTCCTGAGGAGATTTATCCCAAATTTAGCCGAGCTAGTAAGGCTATTGAGCAGTATGCTAAAAAAGGACGCCAAGGTAAGATGGTCTCTTGAGGCCAAGCAAGCTTTCGAGAGCATAAAAACTGCCCTGACTCAAACACCTGTCCTCACCAGTCCTCAATTTGACAGAGATTTGATCATTTTTTCCTTCGCATCTGAACACACTATAGCTGTGGTCCTTCTGCAGAAAGATGATCAGGGCAACGAGAAGCCAATTAACTTCTTCAGCCAAACTTTGAGAGACGCACCCCTAAAATTTCAGATTATGGAGAAGCAAGCCTACGCCCTGGTCAAGGCCATCAAAGACTTCAGAATTTACATCTTGTACTCCCATGTGATCGCATATGTCCCTAATGTTGTTGTAAAGGATATACTAACTCAAGAGGGACTGGAAGGCAGAAGAGGCAAATGGATTGCTAGCATCCTTGAATACGACATTGAGATAAAGCCCACCAAGCTCATAAAAGGACAAGGGCTAGCCAAGCTAATGTCTGAAACAAACTTCGAAGCATTAGACATTAATCAACTAGACGATGAATCGGAGCTGGCGACTCCACAGATTAGTGAAACCTTCATACAATCCCCTTGGTACGCTGATATTTGCTTTGTATTGTTAAACCTGTGCACTCCCCCAGGATTTTCCAGAACCAAGAAAAGATTTTTAAGGATGAAATCATCAAACTTCTGTGTCATAGATGGTGCTTTGTTTTGGAAAAATTATGAAGGTGATTTGCTTAAATGTTTAACTATAAATGAAACTAACATCATCATGAAAGAATTTCATGCAGGTGATTGCGGAGGACACTTCTATTGGAAATCCACGACTGACAAGATCTTACAAGCTGGTTATTACTGGCCTTCTTTATTTGCAAATGTGAAAAAGTTTACTGCCTCATGCCACAAATGCCAAATCTTTGAAGGAAAGAGAAAGCTATTGCCCTTGCCCCTAAAGCCCATTTCAACCGAGAAACCTTTTCAACAATGGGGTCTTGACTTCATTGGAGAAATCCATCCCTCTTCCTCAGGCCAACACAAATGGATTCTAACAGCCACTGACTATTTCACCAAATGGATTGAAGCCATCCTGTGTAATCAAGCCAGTGACTCCACCATTATCCAATTCCTTGAGAGAAACATCCTTTCTAGATTTGGCTACCCGAAGAAAATCATTACCGACAATGATGCTGCTTTCAAATCTAAAAAAATCATTAACTTTTGCCACAAATACCACATTACCTTAGGTCACTCCACAGCTTATTACCCGCAAGCTAATGGCTTGGCCGAGTCTTCCAACAAGAGCCTCATCAATATCATAAAGAAGATGCTAGAAGAAAACAAAAAGAACTGGCACCAAAAAATCCATTGGGATGAGCCCCTATGAACTTGTATATGGCATGGAAGCCAAGTTTCCTTCATCCCTGGGCATACCTACTATCAAACTGTTGCAAGAAATTCAGGTTGAACCAAATGACATGCAAAGAAGAGTTAATTAGACCATTCACCTTTAGCAAACCAGAGAACAAGCTTTCAACAGAGCTCAGGGTCTACAGGAAAAACTCAAGAAAATGTTTGATAAGAAGACTAAAGCAAAGGATTTCTGGGTGGGCAGCAAAGTTATAAGATGGGATGCACGAAGAGAAGATAAGGGAAAACATGCAAAATTCGATTTTTTGTGGAAAGTTCCATACATTATCAGCGTTGTGCAAGGCAATAACACCTACTTTCTCAAATCTCTTGATGACAGCATAGCCGAAGAAGGCCCGGTCAATGGCCAGATGTTGAAGCACTACAATGATCCTCCTGCTTGAAAAAAGGCAGATGGTGGTTGGTTTGTACATAGTTGTGTATATCAGTTTTTGTCCTTTTTAGAGTTTATAATACTAAAGCAGGCAGAAGAAAGCAGGCGGCGCTTTACAGTTTAAAAGCAACAACTAAAGACCAAGGCATTCTGACCTGCTGTTCTTGACTTCTCACAAGGAGAAGCCATCCCCAAGTGGAGCCACTGTTAGCTTCCTGCTGCAGCGGGTTATTCATATTTCATGATATACATTTTACAAGCCAAATATGTCATACTTTGCATGCTGCAATGCTCCATATTTTCTTAACAGTCTCCAAGCGAAGAAGGCTACTTCAAGTTCATTCAATTGCCTTCCAAATTTTGGAAAGTTATCCCGGTATCGCCAATTTTTCAGTTAAAGGGAGGTCCAAACAGCCTAATCTTGGTCTCCCTAGGTTTAAATTTCCTGTTTTAGAATCTAGAGAATGCAAATCTGTCCAAACAGCTCAATCTTGGCAGATTCTTTGATAGGTAGAGAAGCAGAGGAGCCCAACAGCTTAATCTAGGCCCTTGGAAGAAATAAGGGTAGTATGTAGATAGGAAAGCATCAAAAGCAAAATGAATGATGGGTTTGCAAGTCTAAGTGCACCCAAATAAAAAGAAGAAAAAATGCTAGGTAAGTAGGCTGGGTAGGTAGTTCTAAGGTTGTTGAATCCTAATTGCTGATCAGTTCCAAACTTTCAGGTGTCATCTCATTCAGGACACAATCAGCAAAAAAAAAAAATTCTATGCGAGAAGCTCAAACGAGGTATAACTAACTCCCCTTCTTTGCTTTCCCCAATCATTAACTAACTTCCCCAAAAGAGGTCAAGATCTGCTTGACACCTCTTAAATTCCATCATTTTCATAACACTAGCTTGAGTAAAGATATGTTTTACTCAAAGTTGTTCCATACTTTCTCTAAACCATGGTTCTACCCCCCTTATAACAGCCTAACCTCTCCTGAACTTAGCGCTTTCTTACCACCTCCATATTAACCACTAACATTATTATTTAGCTCCCTATTCTTCCCGTCCCCCTATTAATATTAAGTAAATTTCCCCTACGTAATATCCCTCCCCCTCGTTGAAAATAACCATAACCACCCCTGAGAATTGCTCAGTTTACCTGAAACTTAGCAAGAACCCTTAACCTTCAAACCATCTCCCAGATACAATGGACTCCTTCCAGAGTATAATATCCCTCTCAGGTAATCGGACCCCTTCCGAAACCTCAAGTGCCCTTCGCACCCACCTACTTGCTCTTTCCGCCCAAACCCTCCACTCCGCAGAACCTTAAATCCAGATCGCATCGCAGGATCGCACTTTCCTCTCCATGCAAGTTATGACCCATCCGTCACCACCCGACGCGATATCAGCGGTCGGCAATCACAAGCGCCAAATGTCCAACTCAAACACCCTCCGTTCCCCGCCGATGTGATATTACGATCGCATCGGAGCTAGTTCATCGCATTACCTCCAGTATCAGCACCTCGCCATGTCATTCTGTACCAGGGACCCACCACAGCTGATGTCATCCACCATACAGTCGACGTCATGCTGACGTCAGCAACCAGAAAGCCGAAACTTCGCGCAAGAAGAAAAATCGCACCTCGGAGCTCCAGAACAAGAAACAGAGGCATCCCTACGGGAAATAGGCCGTTTCAGGGAATCTTGGGGGAATCTTTCGATTTCTTAACCCATTGCGTGCCAAAAAAGCTTGAAAATTGCCCGATCGTGCCAAAATGATCCGGTTTAAAGACAACAGCAGATCAATGACAGAGTTTAAAGTATATAAGATCAAATCATCAGGCATCAAGTGTGTCAAAGAGTATCAGTCGACGGCGGAAGCCATCAATGTAGCGGCAAAGAGTATCAGTGAAAATCTTGAGCAGCGGCCCGAAGCAAGAGAACATTTAATACCTTCCAGCATATTCAAAGAAAGAGGGCAAAGCCACTTGAAGCCCTCAAGTCATAATTATTGCACATTTAACTCACATTAGAGCAGAACTGCAGTTCCCAAAGCATAATCATTCCAGCAGCACCGCATCCAGCCCCCAAGGGCCACACTGTCACCTTTTCTGATTCAGCTTCCCCTAGCGCAGCCAAAAAGATTTACTTGCATTTAATTCCAGCAACACTTAGATTTTTGAAGAGTCTTCTAGCAGACCTGTTTAGGTCAGTTGTAATGATGTCTTTCCGATATTTTGCTTATAAATAC